>BPLS01027749.1:0-32116 GCA_019656275.1 Rhododendron kiyosumense
ATACTAGACACTTGAGTTAGATAATGGATTGTGTCCGGCATTATTGCAAGACACTCACCTAAAATGCAGATTTAGTATTGAACTGTACTGGAGAACTATGCAAAACTCTCAGATTATGCAAAAAATTGTCTGTAGCACCTTGTATATCTATTTACCTCAGAAAAGAGAAGAAATATACAAGCATGTCCTTATTGTGGTTATTTTTTGAGTCCGATATTTAGACACATCCTGCACTTGAGTCCATGTAACATAGAGAGACTGAAAACTTCGGGGCAAGTAAGAGGCAAAAGGGAACAAAAAAATTTAACTAGACTATCGAAACTTTTGAATACAGAATCAGCAAGCGATATGATCCCTAAAATTGTCAAGATAATTATAAAATCAATAGAATAATTCAGGATCTTGGTTTTCTGGAAAAGGTTAGAACCTTGTGGAATTTGTAAACTTCAATCATTTCAGATGGGTTGACCAGGTGTTTGGTCATGTAACTAAAGTTTTTTCTTCATGTTATTGATCAAATGAAAGATACAGTAGTCTAGTGTTTTGCAGCTGCCAATAACTCCGAAATTACTGCAGAAACTTGACCAATGAGTCTGAACTCTCTAGTAAATACATAATTTGTAAGTATAAGTTGAATCAACAAAACTGTCGGTCCAGTGGGACTACGAACATATCTTATGAGATTATATATCCCTTCACCATTAATCCCGCCATACAAATTGGCCCTTAATGTTTCCAAACTTTCTGATACTCCCAATAGTCTGTCCTATTGATGAAAACTTTACAGTTCACTGTAAAATGCAGACAGCATATGTTATAGTACACAGATTCAAAAAATACAGAAAGTTGCAATTGGTCTAAAGATTACCAGAACCGAATCCAAATATGGGAGAAAGAAATATTGGTAAGATATAGTTCAATCCCTTGTCAGTCTCGAGGTTTCGGAACAGTTGTGAGTAAGAGAATTTTAAACACAGAATGGAGTGTGAGAAAGGTTTTTGTTAGGACTTACCTTATGTTTAAGCAGCAGAGAAAACCTTTTCAGTCTTACTGGTGATTCAAGTTAGCCTTTTGAGGAATAAGGAGATTTCAGAAGCAACTAACCCTTCCTTTTCGTTCTTCTGATCAATATATATGGGTAAGATTCCTTATAAGTCAAGGATTATCTTGTATTATGCTTAGTATCAGAGAAAGCAAAATTTATACTAAATATGTAGAGTTTGTTTGTCTATGTTACAACCTGAAGGGCTATTGGAACAAGTCCATTCTATAAAAATATTCAACTTCTTTCTTTTATCTGTTGAATTTAGTATATTTCGCCTTAATTAATATTGATGTGTTGTTAAGTTGAAGAGCCATTCCTCTCTTTTCAGACTAGAAGAGGAAGAGAAGCCTACTCCAAAATGGTAAAAACTCTTTTTTGATCAGCAAAATAACTAGCATAAGCTTTTGCGCGCTTCTTTTCTTGGAGAGCATTTCGCTCATATGGATCTTCCAATTTATGGAGAAATTTACTTTCTCCAGTAAAGTTGCCCTTCTGGACCTAAACCTATCTATTCGCTTATAGCTGCCCACTAAAAATCCTTTCAAACCGGTCCATACTAAATCACCAGAAATAGATCCTCTCCGGTTTACATTCTAGATTGGAGAAGAGAAGAAGAGAATTCTGATCGGGACCGTTCATTTGTTAAAATCAACGGTTTAGATGTATTTTTTCACTTAAAAGTGAACCATTAAATTCTACCAATAGACGGTCTGGATCTAGACTGTCTCGTCCACCGGAGAGGAGCCAGACCCTAAATCACCGCTAAACCGCACCAACTCATTTACTTGTGTGTAAACCCAACCAACTCATTTACTTGTGTGTATACACACGTTGACCATGAGTTGCTTTCTGGAGGATTCTATTGCAGGAGTGCACATCAGTGTGTAATCTGAACCGTCCAAAGATGTTTCAGTGGTCCAGAATTCAAAGGTGGAACTTCCATGCTCAAAATCTCACCCGATCCTCGTAGACAAATCCTCGTAGAGGATCTGGATCCGGTTCTATCCCCTATTTTAGGTTCATTTTCAAAGTGTATTGGCTTTGTAAGTAACTTAATTCTATTTTTTTGGTAAGTCAACTAACTCATTATTGATATGATTGGGATGGAATGTTGAACGGGTTATATGATATATCTGTCTCTCTAGGACTACTTCTCGGTCAACAAGAGAAACTGCTTCCGCTATGATTCATGTATCTCTTTAGCTTTTTTTTGTCGGGACGAATGAATAAATTAATGATATTTTCAAAATTAAAAAGTATTCAAAGGGAAAAGATTACGAAATAGCCTTTTTTTTTTCTTTTCTTATGTTGGGGTGTATCTATTTGTGTGCTGATACAATTCTTTCTTTCTTTTTTTTGGTGTCTTATTTACATTTATATGTACGTACACAATGTTGCTTAAAATATACAGTTAGTCAAAAGGCCTGAGGTAATTGATAGCAATAACTTGTGCTATTGTAAAAAAAAAAAAAGAAAAAGAAAATGTGCTATGGCATAAATTTTACTTCCAATGAATTAATTAATCTATCTATCAATAATATATGAGCGTGCAATTGTAAGGCACATGTTTTTCACTTTATTGTGAAAAATCTACGTCGCCTGGAAAAGATATTTAATGCCCCTAGGACAAGGTTGAATATGAATTTAAACCATAAATTAATGTGGAATTTAATAATGGCAACAGGTAGGATAGACCTATTTCACCCTTGATCCCCACTTGGGGGATCCTTCACAATCCCCGCCCCAATTGCCGCCGGAGATAATAGGACACAATACTGCCCTCCTTTACTTTATTTCTCGCGTCCCTTCTGATTCTTTTCAACTCAGATGTCGTAGGTCTGGCAAATCAGTTTCATCCTCGTCATTCTGCAAGTATTTGGGTTTGGAGATCACAAAATCATACCTGCTCGGCTAAGCGGGTATTCTTTAAATCCGACCATAGTACCATGCCCGTTACTATTGGTGTAAATTTTGGGTAAACCCTGCCTCCATATGGGCGGGGCAAGGCGGGTATCCATCAGACATGGGAGAAATTGTCATTCCTAGACTGGAGTTTAAACACTTGGGGTAGGTCCCATATCAATTTTTGGTTCAAATTCTTGCTCAATCATGCCCCAGGGGTATTGAATAATTTATCCTTGTGAAAGATTACATCCAACAATCGAAGTTTTCTGCATTTAGAATACTTAAAGGCACTTTGATCTAAATTATTTTTTGGTTTTAAAATTTTTGTTATACTTGAAATTTTGAATAAAGACTTGTTTCAATGAGAAGAAACTAAAGAAAATTACCTCCATTCCTAAATAATTGTCCAGACCGCAAGACCTTTAAATAGATGCATTGTTTTCATTCAAAAAATTTGAAAAAAAATGCCTTCGCCCCGAAGGTATTTTTTCCAAATTTTTTGAACCAAAAAAATGTATATTTGTAAAGGCCTTGATTTTCGGTACTGGATGGAGGGAGTAGTACTTAAAGGCTAACTTTATTGTCTAGGACGTTGTCTTAAACTTTTTTCTACTTTGATCAATTTTAATTAATTAATTAATTTTTATTCCTTTCATCGAGACAAATGATTACACACTACTTCTTTTTTTGATGAAAGGCTAAACAGATGCCGAAGTAAAAAGCAAAATACTTCCAGAAGTCAAAATGGAAAATTGATTCAAAATAAATGCGGAAGTTCGTTCCCGTCCTATAAACTCAGAGAAAAAGGAAAGTAATTGTGTGACCGTGCGGTATGAAACTAGATTTGGACCAATGGGCTTGTAGCCCAATTGGTAACTCCTAGCTCTCCATTGTGGGAGACCCGATTCGACCCCTGTTGTGGGTTCAGGGATCCCTATGGACTAAAACTCACCAATTTCCTCTACTAACAATATTGAAAAAAAAAAAATTTTGATTACATGTTAAAAGTGGAATGTAATTGAGTAATTATGAAGGGCTGTATGTATGGAACTAATTAATTTTCCTTCAATAAAATTTGATTTGATCATATATCCTTGTCTTCGAATGTGGTAGTCAATAATTACTATATAAATAATTTTCATTGTACTTGTTATGTTTGAATGAGCACCAATAAAATTTTATTTTTTTTGAATTGAATTGCAATAAGATTTTGTTATAGTTATTTAACAATAACCAATTCTACAAATATTTCGATTATCATAGAAAGATAATAGATGATACACTAATTTTTGTGACCATTTCTGGCAATCCTATTTTGGATACCACATCATGTGTCACCATCATATGTTTACAGAGTCCTATTAAATGGAAGAATGGTTAGGTTTGATAAAAATAAGAAATCGAACCTTTGGGAAGATATGATTAATTAATTTTTCATTTTACTAAAAAAATTAAAAAGAATAACCAACTGGCCAGAAACAATATCTGTCCTTGTACCATTTTTCTTTCAATTAAGAGAGTGCTTTGAATAACGTATGATGTACTAGATCTCAATAGGGATGGCAATTTGAACCGAACCGATGGGTACCCGAACCGATAACCGAAAATATCCCCGAACCATAACCGAAATTTTCCCCGTGGGTACGGGTATGGTTGGCACATAGGATAACCGAACGGGGTTCGGTTCGGTTCTGGTTCAGCTGATACCCGAACCGATACCCGAACCCGAACCGAACCCGAACCGAACCGAACCGAACTAGTAAATTACAAAATTACCCCTGCTAATATATATACACATACATGAGTTAGGGTTTTCCAATCCTATTTTCATTTCAGAAACGCCTCCTCAGTCCTCAGCCTCCACTGTGAGGCGACTCTCTCTCTCTCTCTCTCGTCCTACTACAACCCCAACCCGTCATTGCCACTTTGATCCTACGCCTCTCGCCGTCGATCATCCTCACCCCTCTCACCGAGTCGCCGTCGATCTTCATCACTCCTCGTGCGGTCGTCTTCGAGGAGATCGAAGAGCTGTTGTTGGTAGTTGCGATGGAAGAGCTTTTGTTGGTGGCTGCTATTATTCATTGCTGTGGTTGTGCCGTTGTGCTGATGAAGAATCATCTCGAGTTTCTGTACATGGTTGTATGATATGTTCTAAATAATTACTCAATATTCTCTCTCTTAACCAGATCTAGATTGAATTTGAGGCTACTGTTTGTATGTGTGGTGGTTTTCATGTAATCTGAAATTAATGGGTTCCCGATGGTCTCTCTCTCCCTCTTTCTCTGTGTTTGGTTCGGGTACCCAATCGGTTCGGGGATACCCGAACCCCGTTTGGTTCGGTTGTGGTTTGTTTCTTTTCTCCCCGTTCGGGTATCGGGGCGGATATGGGTAGCCTTTCGGTTTCGGGGATCGGGTACGGAATTCCCCATATCCGCCCCGAACACCCCGAATGCCATCCCTAGATCTCAAGGTTATTCTTTTCAACTCGGTATTCTATTCCATAGACATCGTCAAGTTATAGTAAATGTTATGCTCAACTGAAATCAAACCGAACGCACACACGCCAGATTGGGAGGAAATTTGGTCTATCTATTTCACAATATATTACAAAAACTCTCCTGGAGGAGGAGCACACCAACAGTGACTCAACTCAACTCCCGCCTCTAGTTCTCTCTCTTTCTGCCATGCACACACAGCTCACGCCTCTCGGGTTTGCCACGCTAATACAATACCAGAGCAATTGGATGCATAAGCATACCTAATTAATTCCTTACAACGGTGAATGAGGACCCAATAATCCCCGACTCTACCATCTCTTTGATTTTCCTTCTCTAACTCTACCCCAGATATGGAACGTGGTGACCATCTGTTTGATTTTCCTTCTCTGACTCCGCCCCAGATATGGAACGTGGTGTGACACGGTTGAATCTCATCTCTCTTTAAGACAGCTCCTATTCTTCCCTTTGTTTTGGAATTTATCACTACTTTAACAACTTTAGCGGATTGGCAGTTAGTCGAGATTCTCAATTATTCCATTCCCTGATTTTAGCGATGTACAATGGTTAAATAAGATCATTATATCTCGCACTGCCAATCTGTGATGGTTTATAGTCGCAATGGCAACGACTGACTGCAAATTTGGGTTCATGTTGATGCAGATCTAATCGTCAAATCACTTCCACGGGCGGGCAGTAATTTGGTGCCATTTCTTGTACCTTAGTGATTTTTTATTTTTGGTCAGGTAAGAAACTTTCATTATAAAAAAAGAGAGAGCATAGTAGTACATCAAAGAAGACGATTATCAAGATCTAATAACCTATACCTTATTACCACATTCTAACTACCACAATGTCACATCGTGCAATTAGAAGGGTTGGAAGTTGGCAGACATACAGGGATTTTCGGAACATGTGGTGGCCTTTTTCAAAATTTGTAAGGTGAAAAACTCACACGTCCCTCCGTTTCACTACAGAAGATCTAATAAACCAATTGTTGCTATTCAACAATTTCTGATTATGATGGAGTTGGATGTTCTTTGTTTTTCCCTGGCCTAGTTAAATCGTTTCCTTCAAATTCAATCTCAAACACGCAACATGGCATTTTTGGTTTTATTGAAGAAATAGAGATGCATAAAGCAGGTTTCTTCAAATTGTCAAATAACATGTCCTCAAGGCTCAAATAGAAGAAGGGTATAATATGTACACGCCCCTGAAAACTATCCCAAAAAATTTTATTTCCCCCTTCAACTATCAAACCCTTGCACACTAAAGACAATCCGTCCCCTCCCATCCAAATCATGGACGGAAAATTTAACACCTCTCCCTAAGTGGGTTAGTTGAAGGCTATTAATGTCTTTTAACCTACCATATATGTATATGTATCCATCCTCTTCTTCCTCTATCTCATCTGGTCTACCAAAACCAGATGTTCGTCTCTCTCTATCTGGCCCATGTCAGCTCTAATTGCCGCTAGAGTTCTAAAGCTTCTGGAGGGGTGCTCTTACATAGGCAACCATGAAGTGCATGTCTTGGATCATTAGGGGCCTGGGAAAGGAGTAAATAGGGGATTCGCAATGGGTGTGTGAGTGTGATTGTGTCTCTTAATTGAGGTGGGTGGGTTCTGCCATATGAGCAAGGGTGAATTAGTCAGTCGTTTTGGGTGTGGGATACGGGGATGCATGGGTGACGAAGTGGGGGTGGGATATGGGACCGAGAAATAATCTGATGGGGTGGGATGGGTGAGGTATTAGAATAATCTGAGTGGAATTGAGGTGAGATGAGGGAGTTGGGGGGAGTCTGAAGGATGTTTGAAGAATTGTGATGTAGTGGGTTTTGTGGTGATAGGTGTCAGATGGTGGTTGCGAGCATTTTAGTATCTAGCCATGCTCAATCAGCAACTAGCTTCCATCATCTGCAAAATGCTGGTTTGTGTTCATGTGTAGTCTTCAAAGACATATTAATAGCCATCAACTAACCCACTTAGGGAGAGGGGTTAAATTTTCCGTCCATGATTTGAATGGGAGAGATGGATGGTCCTTTGTGTGTACTGGTTTGGTAGTTGAAGGGGCAAGAGTGTTCAATTTTTAAGGGGCGAGCAGATATTTTACCCAATAGAAGAATTGACAATAAAAATTCAAGACCCACACAAATTGGGGAGGAGTTACAGCATCTCTGGTGCAATCATTACGGATACAAAATCTTAAAAAATAAACATGCCACTCACTAGGACAGCCAGCTCCCTGAATCAATTCTATTGTTTGGAGTACTTCCCTTTCCCCTTCTTTATTCTATAATCCAGCACCAAAGGTGTTTCCCTACATACCAGAAAACAGACCGAGAATTGCCATAAATCAGGAACGGGTAGATTGTTGACGTCCATTGGATGAAGAAATAAACATGGTACTCCTATGCAATTCTCAGACTAGTGGATTGTGTGTGTGTGTGCGCGCGCGCATGTGCATGAGACACGTTACAACTTACACCTCCAAAGGCTGTTGCCATTTTGCCAATGCACAAGGCTCTTAGTTGGGCAACAAACTATACCTACTCTGGAAAACTATAACCATTGTTTTCATTTTTCTCTCAGTCTTGTCACACAGGCTCGTTTAATCCATGTTAATTTTCAAGAAAATTGGTTTTCCGGCTCAATTCAGCTTTAAATTTTCCAATGCCAAAACATACACTGCACTTCCATGTGACTAGAATGCAAGGGTGCAATTAAGAAAGACATATTGGTGATTGAAAAAGACAGAATCTTCATAAATAAGGGTAATCTACCCTCAAAGACTTGGATGTTTGTATATGTTACTGCAAAATTAACTAGTTTCAATGACAGTGCAGTTATACATGTTGAAACAAGTCCTCCAAATACCACAAGGGCAAGTTCCACCATATATTCGTAGAGGACTGTGTTATAAGGGAAAGTCATTAAACAATAAGAGCTATCATTAGAGCTAGCGGAAATGCTACTCAACGCTAGCAGGGAGGCCTAAATTAACCCAGGATGCATTGTAGGAAAGGAAATTAAGGCAGTAGGTCTAATTGATTATAAGGCCCTTGACAAAGCAGAATGGTGAAAAAATGTTTCCTATAGCTGACTCCCATTGATTGGGACACAAGACTTAGTTTGGTTCACTTCTCGAGAACAGTGCACGTGGCTAGATCCTTGGGAGCGGTAGCAAATACTCACAATGCGAAAACTAAGAGCCAAAAAGGGTGCACAAACAAACCTGAATTCAGGACTCAAGCAGCAGCCTCCAGTAACTCCCTCTCTGCACGCTCCCTAATCCTCTTCTCAAGCTCTGGCCTGAAATGCCTAATAAGACCCTGAACAGGCCAAGCAGCAGCATCACCCAGCGCACATATGGTATGCCCTTCAATCTGTTTTGTCACCTCCTGAAGCATGTCAATCTCCTCCAACTTAGCGTTTCCAACTTTCAACCTCTCCATAATCATCCAAAGCCACCCTGTACCTTCCCTACAGGGCGTACACTGACCACAGCTCTCATGCTTGTAAAAATAGGAGAGCCTTGAGATTGCATCCACAACATCAGTTGATTTGTCCATCACGATCACAGCCGCAGTCCCTAATCCTGATTGGACAGCCTTGAGCGCATCGTAGTCCATCATCACATCATCACATATGTCCTTAGGAAGCAACGGCACAGATGAACCCCCCGGGATTACTGCAAGTAAATTGTCCCATCCACCTCTAACACCCCCGCAGTGCCTCTCTATCAGCTCTTTCAACGGAATACTCATCTCCTCTTCAACTGTGCACGGTTTGTTCACATGACCCGATACACAAAATAGCTTTGTACCTGAGTTGTTCTTTCTGCCAAAACTAGCAAACCACTCTGGTCCACGCCTTAAAATGGTAGGAGAAACAGCAACCGTTTCGACATTTGTAACGGTTGTGGGACAACCGTATAGCCCTGCGTTTGCTGGGAAAGGAGGCTTCAATCTGGGCTTCCCTTGTTTCCCCTCAAGGCTTTCCAAAAGTGCTGTCTCTTCACCACAGATATAGGCGCCAGCACCATAGTGGATATGCACATCAAAATCATAACCAGATCCACATGCATTTTTTCCCAACAGTCCTGATTCATAAGCTTCTTTCAGGGCCTTCTCGAGGTTCTTGCGTTCATTAACATACTCGCCCCTGATGTAGATATAAGCAGCAGTAGCCCTCATTCCCACACCAGCTATTAGGCATCCTTCTAGAAGTTTGTGTGGATCATGACGCATTATTTCCCTATCTTTACAAGTTCCGGGTTCACTTTCATCAGCATTAACAACAAGATAAGAAGGGCGTCCATCGGATACTTTTGGCATGAAGGACCATTTGAGACCAGATGGAAAACCAGCACCACCACGTCCACGTAAGCCAGACTTCTTCATTTCATTAACGATCCAATCAGCACCCTTGAGTACTAGGTCTTTGGTTCTATACCAGTCACCCCGTTTCATGGCCCCTTTAAGAAAAGGATCATGCAAACCATACACATTGGTGAAAATGCGGTCTTCATCCTTCAGGCCACCAAAATGGGTTTTCTCAGGAGGTGGGGGAGGCTGCGGGGTGCTAGCAGTTGTTGCACCTTGGGTGCTAAATAATCTGCTTCCTGGGACCCAGCTCTCGCTGAGACGCTGTACCAAAGCCATCTTATGAAGAGTAAGAATGCCCTTAAGGGGTGCCTATCAAAAAAGTCACAGAATGACATCAAAGGAAACCAAAATATCATATTTTCCCATCTTGTCCAACTTTAATTCAGGTATAAATCTACAATGTCATGAACATAACTTCTACTTGACCGAAAATATAACACACTGCCCCAAGTGTAAAAGAGAACTAAAAAATGGAAAGTAAATAATACTAGATAAAACATAATAGAAAAGCAAATGTAATAAACCTAACCATTTATCTTTTACTCATTTTCTAGAGGCTCTGTAAGACTCTGAAATGCCAGGTATACGGTATACCTCCCAACTAAGGAGGGTGATAAGTTTAGTAAAGTAAGCCCAAACTGACACTAGACTAAGAGAATAGGAACATGATCAGATTTAACAGCAAGGATAAGTAGCAATTAAGGCTGTTCACACATCCGAATTGTGGACATTCTAACAGATGAAAAACTGGATGGAAGGTTTAGAGTGATAATAGATATGAGTCATGTTGGTGGCTATAGCAGCGGCCAAGGGTTCAAGATCAAACAGTATAGAGATAAAATGCAACAAGTCATAATTTTCAAAAAATCTGCAGATATAGGCAAAGCCAACTTAATAGATCAGACAAAACAAGTAAGCATGTACTTAATGCAATCAAGAAACTTGATCGACCTTTCTAAGATAAATTTATTTGAGAACCCAGAACACACAATCATGAGTCACCCATCATCTGTATGACTGTATTACTAACAATGTTCTAAAAATTGCTAGGCGCTAGTCGGGCAGAAAAAGGGCACCGACTAGTCGGCTGCCTAGCACCTAGGCACCCGACTAGTCAGCTGTCTAATCTAGGCGTCGGACCACCGCCTAGCACCTAGACGGGGACTAATCGGCCTAGGCAACCGCCTTTTAGAACACTGATTACTAATGAACTTCAATAACTGAACGTAACAAAAACTTCTCTCAAGCATTTAGCTTCACTTTGCATGAACTTGTATCAGAACTCCACTCCACTTAGGGAAATAACTTCCTTAGTTAGAACATACTCCCGTGACTACTGAAACTATATCATTCCTGGTTAAAATATTATGTTGCCCCAATCTAGAACAGTCAATGCAGCATGTTTAGTTCTCTTCATTGCATTTGGAAAAAGCTACTAAGTTCTCTGTGCTACAAATCGGTCTAGCCAGTGCCCAAGCGCTAGGTAGGGGTCCAACGCCTAGATAATGATAGACCGTTGGACCCCCGCCTAGCGTTTAGGCGTCGACGGTCGATTAGTTGGCCACCTAGAGAGTTAATCGGCTGACGAGTCGGCCTCTAGACACTAGGTGTTCCTCTTCCACCCAACTAGCACCTAGCGACTTTTAGAACTAAGATAGGAAGGAGAACACAAATGATACAGAAGTTTATTTTGAAATAACACCCAATTCAACTCTTCACTCTGTAGTGGCGATAGAGTGTCTGGAGTTTATATCCTCAATCATCTTGAATACAACCATAGTGGTAGCTATTTACCAAAAAGCACTACAGTGGTAATATTACATCTGCCATGAGTCCTCGAAGCCCAATTTTGTCACTGTACTTGCCTTATGGTTCGCAAGTTCTCTATAAGGCACAGAGAATGATCAAAACACCACTCCAGTATGTCTACACAGATCCCTAAAATCAAACGGAATTCAAATGCAACAAAAAAATAAACCTTTCAAGAAATCAATCATTCTTTCCCGGAACCCATGTCATGTGACAATGTGAGTTTATATTTTTTCTTCCGGCGAAAGTCAGTATGTTAGAACAGTTAGATTATTACATTGGAAGAGGAGTTGATGTATACGAATCGATGCCCCTAAAACACAAAAATCCTCATTTTTGGTGTAACTACACGAAGCATAAAGTTTCCACTTTTCCTCACATTTCCCAATAAAAAATTAAGGGAAAAGAATAAGGCGAACCAATTAGTTAAGAACATTAGTTGAAACAGTTCATCGAATCGATTCAGACGGGGGTACCGATGGGTTCAATTGATTATAACCTAACCCTAACATCACAATTACCTCATTAGATTTGTTAAATCCACAGATTCTTTTTAAGTCACTCGAAAATGCGATGGAGGTATAAACTCGTATACCTACACGATACACACAGAGAGAGAGAGAGAGAGAGAGAGAGAGAGAGAGATTGCGTACCATAACAGCACGAATTTGGAAGACTGATCGAGCTCTGAAGGTTTCGGCGATGATTCTCAGATGGGGGATTGCGGGATTTGATTTGAGGAGGATAATATTTCCGATTGTCTGAGGGTCCACGGTAGAGAGCTCCGGTGCGAGTAAAATCGACGGTTAGGATGTAATTATCGTAATTGTTTTGACTGAGGAAATTTTCCGACGGTGGGGATTGGCGGAGGTTATGCGATCATAACCCGAACACGTGGAGTGCCGGAGAACTTTGCATCTGATGGTGGTACGTATGTAGTCTTCATTTTGCAACATTGTTTTGGGAAAATGGGACCCGGGGATCCAGCGGCTAAGCCGCACTGCAGGAACTAAAGTTCCCAAAACTACGTCGTTTTGGCGCAATGCCATCAAAGCACTCAGAACCAAGGAAATAAATCAAGAGAAAAAAAAGAGAAAAAAATTTGTGTGTTCCAAATTTTAATCCGTTTGAATCGGTGGAAAAATTTTAGTTTTCTGATCATTTTATCCTAAATGAGCATAATTAAATTTTGACTCTAGCGCTCTCGTTGATTAGCTCTAAAAAATATTTGATTCTACGATTTTCTTACGATTAATCAACGAGAGCCCTAAAGTCAAAATTTAATTAAGACCCTTTAGAACAAAATGATCAGAAAATAAAATCTTCCCACCCATTCAAACAGATTGAAATTTGAAACACTTAATTTTTCAACCTCTTTAAACAGTTTATATATTAAAAAATATAGTTAAAAATTTAAGTGATCCAAATTTCAATCTGTTTGAATTGATGAGAAGATTTTATTTTTCTGATCATTTTATTCTAAAGGGTCATAATTAAATTTTGACTCTAGGGCTCTCGTTGATTAGCCTTAAGAAAGTCGTAGAATCAAATATCTCTTAGGGCTAATCAACGAGAGCCCTAGAGTCAAAATTTAATTATGACCATTTAGGATAAAATGATTGAAAAACTAAAATCTTTCTACTGGTTTAAACGGATTAAAATTTGGAACACTTAAATTTTTAACCATATTTTTTAAGATATAAACTGTTTAACTGTTTAAAGATGTTGAAAAATTAAGTGTTTCAAATTTCAATCCGTTTGAATGGGTGGGAAGATTTTATTTTTCTGATCATTTTGTTCTAAAGGGTCTTAATTAAATTTTGACTTTAAGGCTCTCGTTGATTAATCCTAAGAAAATCGTAGAATCAAATATCTTTTAGTGCTAATCAACGAGAGCCCTAGAATCAAAATTTAATTATGCTCATTTAGGATAAAATGATCAGAAAACTAAAAAATTTCCACCGATTCAAATGGATTAAAATTTGGAACACATAATTTTTTTTCTCTTGGTTTATTTCCTTGGCTCCGAGTGCTTTGATGGCATTGCACCAAAACGATGTAGTTTTGGGGAACTTTAGTTCCTGCAATGCGGCTTAGCCGCTGGATCCCCGGGTTCGGGAAAATGACGGTCAAGGACATGTTTTTGATGATTAATACCCATTAAAGACATGCTGAGAACATTTATTAATATTAAAAATGTCGTTGATGGATATTAATTATCAAAACACGTTATGGCCGTCATTTTCCCCATTGTTTTGGGTACATTGCCTTAAAATGAGCCCAATAGGATCCAAATATAATTGCAAAACATCCACACTAGCAACACACCCTAATAAGGCTGCAAACGAATCGAGTTATTCGCGAACTCATTTAATAATCAGTTCGAATTCAAGCTCCAATTTTAGGCTCGTTTAGTAAGCGAGCCAAGCTTAATGATCCAAAGCTCAGCTCATGGTCACATTTGATTAGTCATTTATCGTGCCCTATTTGTTAGGTCCCGCAACACGTGACAACTTGTGATTGGCCGTAAAATTTACATGTCTATAGATGTCCCCTTGAGACTTGCTCATGTACAAAAGTGAGTAAGTCAATCGGGTTGTATAGAATAGGCTCACTTAGTAAATAAATTGGACTCTTACAATCCTTAAACGTGCCAAGCTTGAACTCAAATTTTCAAATTTTTGACTTGTTTAATAAACGAGCCGAACTCAAACACATTAAAGCTCGGCTCCTTCGTACCCCTACCCCATGTGGGCCATGTTATGCACAACACCTAACTGGACCAAAATTTTTGATGTTTTCAAAAACAAATTGGGTAAAATTTAGGATTTTTTTTTATTGTCTTGATTCCTTTAGTCGAAACAAATCAATTATCCACAAAAATTTGTTGCAAAATTAAAAAATGCGAACAAATTTTGAACAAGAAAACGAAAAAGGCTCACTTTTTTGGGAAACTACACTTTTATTTAAATTCTTTACATTGGACTCTCTCCATCCCATAATTTTAGTAATTTCAAAACAAAAGGTATGTTTTGTCGAAACAAGTTCTTAACTTTTTTGGACCGTTCAAAGTTCCTAATGAGATATTTCGAACGGAATAAAAAAATTATTTTCTGATAAAGGATACACCAACAAGCTTTGGATAAAATCATAAAACTGCATGATATATGCTGCATTCAAGATGTCGATGTCGAGCTAACACTGTGGTTCCACTATTGACGAGTCTTTTTATAAAAATTGACCAATAACCAATCAAGGGACAAGTACCATAGGTAGATATTAGTATATTACTGCGTGCATGGAAAACACCTCATGCAACTAGATGGTGATTTGAGCTAGTTTAACTCCGAGGAATCAACTACAACGCAAAAACTGATAGACAAAATGCAAAAAAAAAAAAATCACAACTATAAGAAATAGTACAATAGTAGTAGGCTCCATGAATGAAGCATAGAGTTAGCAAAAAATTTCTCATATTTACATCTTTTGAGTTCAATGAACATAAGGACAAATGAGCCTATGAAAGTGCTTAAAACCCTAGGATACTCTATAAAAGTGTCTAAAACCCTAGGGTACCTTATATATGAAAGTGCCTAAAATCATAGGGTATTCTATGAAAGTGCCTAAACCACTAAAACTATATAATAGAAAAGTGCATTCTAAAACCCTATGAAAACATGTTTTGGCCTTATGGTTAAAAAATTCAAAAAGTTGAAGGACCTCCACAGAAAACTAATTTGTTGATCTTTCCCCTAAATGAAAACTATTTTACTGTCCTTATTGCTAATTTTCCAACCAACGAAAGGCTGTTATGAAGGAGAGAAAGCAACAAACATAGGTGTATGTCTAAACAAGAAACATTGCCCATTGCCTTCGCATATTTAAATTTTCAGATGACTCAGATTCGGTGTAGCAGCAGGCATTTCCGTCTCGCTCTTCCCTGCTTCCAATTCCTGCAATTCACCCAAAATTTGGTAATCAGAAACATAAAAAATAATGTACTGAACTATAATGGATCTACATGGGTGTTACTCACCTGTCGCTTCCGAAGAACATATTCTTCGATTGCCCTCCTGACCATCACTTCCTTCTCACCTGGATACATCTGAAAGAAAAAAGGTGATCGCCACCCAGTTAAAATTGTTTAGAGTCCGTTATCTCGAGCCATCCCTTTCATTTACACCCATATACTCTCACGTCCCATATTGATGGTCCTCTATTCCATTTTGGTATGTCCCAAAATATTACTCCTCTTTGAAAAGTCAAGTAAAAATGTGTTGATTTCAACCATTTACCCTTCATAAATAATTAAATAAAACTTTAAAAGTGGGATTCAAAGGGTAGAAGTGGAAATCAATGGTCAATTTCAAAGGAGACATGCATTTAATGCTTGTCTCCTTAGAAGGTTGGAATTCCCAAAAGGGACCAACATTGTGGAATGGAGGGAGCAATAAAGAAAGCTCCCATATGCAGCTGTCATGCGACAAAATAACTTTAAAATGCCTAATTTCCACTTTATACAACATATATGAACCATTTTGTTCCACAGATGTGGGTAAACAGGTAAATAAGTCGCAACCACTAGTAACTCATTAGAGATCAGCAACAACACGCCTTCCTACATCCATGCAGTCACGCCACTCAAACATAAAACCAAGTGCCTAAGCTGAACGGTTTGCTCTCAACCGAACGCTTTTGGCAATCAGCAAGCACACCACATCTCACACAATGTTCATGACAATGTTACTTGGAAGCCTATATTCAAGAATCTCATTCAATTTCTCTCTAAATAGAAAATACTCCCCACAGTAGCAATGTTACTCGTGGTAACGCCGCATCTCAATACTTTACTCTTGAGATTCGTTACATTGAAGCAAGAAATATAAAAAGAGAGAAAACAAAATCGGATAAACATGCAGCACAGTCCATTTAAATTAGAAGAGTTGAGACTCGAGAGCCACTAATTTCAAATTCTTAAACATCCAGCCACAAAGGTATCCCACAGCCCCACCCATTTTTCCAAAATATTCCTATCCAATTTTACTGTATTTCACCTAGGAATAACCAACTATCCAGTATACAGATTCTTAGACCTTTAGTACTTTCAGAAATCATCTAGTATAGCCATGTGAATATGTGGATATATTGTCACAGTTGTCATCAAAATGCTTCAGATGAGGAATTTCCTACGGTCGTTTCCCTTTCTAGTTATTTACCGCCAATACTCGGATGTAGAAAATTGATGTCAGTGAGAGATAGAATTGGAGAGGCTAGAAATATAAAATTATAATCCAAATGAAACATGCTTCTAAAAACGCATCTCAAACCTGTCCATATGCATCCTATTTCAGTCAAGTGGTGGCACACTGGAATATGGAACGCCAATTGGCGAAGATGAGTTCAGCTTTTCTCGGTATGCACAAACAAATACCCTAGATTTTCTTTGTGCAGGCAGTAGTTATGGACAGGTTGGAAAAAACAAAGAACAAAATATCCAACATCTTCGAGACATTTGACATCTTTGAGACATTTTTAACTCATCCTAAGCCTCTGTTTCTCATCATTAAGCCTCACATACCCTTCGTTCTCAGCCAAAAGCATATAAACATAATAAGTCGAAAACCGATAAATTTTCTAATCAACACCAAACTACCAAATTTGCATAAAAACTCCTATTCTGTGTATCTAACAATTGAATGCACAAGAGAAACAAGAAACGCAGTAAATTAAAATATATAGCTTTTTACACTATTTTAAATGTTCAGCAAACCTAGCTAGCGATTGACCAAAACTAGTTAAATTGGTTAGAGGTTGTTAAGATAACACATTCCCTTGATGCGTGGCTACATATACTTATAACTCATACACAGATGGAGACACAGTCATAACTCTTACTCGGAGGAACCCTAACTTGGTCCTAAGCCTTGCAATTGCTGCCTTGAGCCTCGCATGCTCTTCGTCTTTCCTTACCATATCCTCCTGTTAGGCAACGGCATAATAAGTTCAATACAGCTAGTTTTAAAAGGACAAAAACAACAATTTACATAATAAGCTCCCCACTCTATTCCCCAGGGCCGTCTTCGTCTTATCTTCTTGGTAGAGTTTCTATGAGAGAGCACTTAAAGTTACTCACCAAGTCAAGCAACCACATGAGAAAGTGTTTTACTAACTTTTAATTGCAAAATTTTAGTTAATTTCTATTTCTTATTGAAGGAAAGAACGAAACAGAGGATGCAAGATGCAAATTTGAGACTTAATGGGATAAGTCTGTGCCTTCTAATCACTCCAGCTCCACTTCTCTCCCCTCCTCCCCTAGCGTTCTCAAAGCCTTTAGGAAATGCGAAAAGAGCAGATCTAGCCAACACCATCCCTTTTATGTGTGGCTACGTATATACATAGATGCGCACACAACCTTCAGAAAAAATAACGAAGGACATCTTACCGGGAGGTACCCTATCCCACACCTAGTCCTTGAATTTTCTGTCTTGAGCCTAGCAATTGTTTCGTCATTCCTCAAAATCAATTCCGTAAGCTCCTATTAGGCAAACAGATAATAAGATCAGTACAAGAAGTTTTAAAAGGACAAAATTTACAGTTTTTTTAGGGAAAGTTGTTGAACACAAATTTCGAGTCTGCGAAAAGACAGAAAAATATTGAACAAGAGTCAATTTTATTAATGTATGAAATTAGGGTTTACAATCTCTGATTTATTTTCTAATTAAAGAAAATAAAGTCTTCTGATTCTTCTCTTCGGTTCTTGAAACGAGGGCTTGATGCTTGATCTCGAATCGAACGGCGGAATCTCCTCCGAGATTTGTGGAGAAGTTGATGACTTGGGTTGAAAGTTCTTCGAGGCTTTGAAGCTTCAATTCGAAGAACTTCTTGGTGGATGCACACTTGAAGAATTCTGAAGGGCTTGAGGGCTTTGATCTTCAGAGCTCTGGAGTTTGTACGCTTCAATGTGCAGATCGATGGGAAAAATATGAGAGAAAACACCTCTATTTATAAGGATTTGGGTGGAGACTCCAACCCTAACCTTCCATATTGATCTCTTTAATTATTTCCTTTATTGAATTTAAAAGAAATAATAATTATTATTCATCAATTAGCCTAATTTAATTGGCCAAATTTGATAGAATAATAACTGCGTCATTTTGACACGTGGCACCATTTGATAGGTCCCTTTGCGTGTCTCTGACTTTTGACCACGGACACTTGGCATCATTTGATTGGCTCGTCCATGAAACTTTGACTTTGACTTAAAGGCATTTGGCGACATTTGATTGGCCAATTTGTATGCCCTAGCAACACGTGGCAATTTGTGATAGGTTAGAATTTTTACATGCCTACAGATGCCCCCTCGAGACCTGGTCATGTACGAAAGGGAGTAGGTCTCAAAATATTGACTTGATTTGATGCCGAAAATTTGTGTATGTCGCGATAAAGGTTTTTTTTTTTGCTTGACATTTGGTGTCAAGTCTCTTCAAAATTTCAACTCATCGACCGAGCTAAAATTTATCAATTCACACGCACACTGAATTTTCTTTCATATTCAAAGGTGACAAAATTTGATAAACCCAACTTTTGTGTAAGTTAAGGTTTAATCCATCAGGGAATACTTTAGCCTATCAAATTGAAGTTTGATAGTCCAATTAACTTAAGCCCGGACTCGTCTCGCATTTGTATGTCAGATGCTTGATCGTCCAAAAATATATAATGAATTTAGGGCCCGTCCCTGCTTGTGCCTGCTGCCCTAATTCTTTTGCTGGCCCGCTCTTCTTTTACTTGGGGAGAAATCAATTTGAATAAGGGAACTTGTGAATTTTGACAAGATCTTAATTTCCTTTTGTGTGCTTGAACTGACCTTATAAATTAAGGAGAATAACACCATCGAATCCCCACAACTGAGTGCATAATTCAAGGGGTTTCTGAGTCGACACGGTAAGCATTCTTCCTCCGTCTTTGGCTTCTTGTCTCTTTCTTTATTGTTACAAACATGGCTGTGCTTTGAACTTTTTCAGCACATCAGTTTTGATGGGGTCTTGAGTCTTGAAGTCTCGACAAAATTTCTTTTGTCTTTTATATGAATGTCTTCTTGTTCCATGTCCTGTTCTACTAAAAAAATTTGCATCACCGAGTTACTTGTGAATTGCAAACTAATAGCTCTTTGAGCATGATAAGGCACTATAGACCACATCACTTTTATTTTGCACACCTTCTTTTTGTAGCGTACGGCCCATATAATTTTTTGCAAAATAATTGGGCTTACAATACAAAAATAGGCGATCCCTTTATTTGTTTTGTTTGACAGAAGCTTCAAGCCACAAAGTCTAATGGCGTAGGAGATAGCAACAATCCTAAATTTTTCCTCACATGATACTAAGCAAAGAATTATTTCAGTGCACAAAATCTTTTTTATTTATGCGAGACCACACCCTTGCACATGCAACAGAGGGCTTTTCCTTCATCTTTTTGATCATGACCAGTCCAAACAAGGCATGTACTTGTGCAACTCGTAACTTTGTGAGAGCAGTAAGATAGTCTCCAACCAACGGGCCCTCCGGTCTTTGGTTTTGCATGGTTTCGCTTGCATCACAACTTTATCCGTTTTGTGATTTTCTTGACCCATAACCCCTTTTTGCCTCCTATTTAGTAGGTACCAAAATCTTTGGATCGTGAGTCTTTTTGCAGACGCTCAGAGAGCGACTTGGTTCCATTAGAAGGTACCAGTCCTTTTTTTCGGAATGACCAGAATAGAGCATTGTTGCCCTGTTTTAATCCCTTGCGCGTCTCGATTTAGCGCACTCAGCTTAAAATTATTTGCTTCTGCACTTGACCTCCTGACTGTGACTTAGCCAAGAATACCAGATATGTACTCATATAGCTAATAATTTTGCAAACACAGTCGGACAATTGGCGACAATTTTGTCCACTGTATTTTTACTTGCTTTGTACCACCGAATGCATGGGAAACAACAAACCCCGTTTTCTTATCACGGCATGTGCTCGTCTTTGGCTTTTGGCTAATACCAATTTTGTTTCCCCTGACTTGGACACTTCTAGGCATGAGCTTTCAACTCAAAGCGTGATTTAGCAACTGGGTGCCCATAAAATGACTTTTGCCCCCTTTGATAGCCTGAAGTTTTTTTAATTTTTTTGTGTGTCGATTTGTTGAAATCTCGATCGCATGGATACTTCAATTTGAATTTGATCAACCAATCATCTGAACCTTTTCTTGACATGCTGGAAGCCCGGCTGACCATGGCGGTACTTTTGATTCATACCACCTGTGCTACGAAGCAGTAGGCCTCTATGTAAAACTGAGTCTCATGATTTTCTTAATCATGCACGCATTAAAATATGTTGTGTTGTTTATATGTTTCAGTGGACAACTGTTTCTGTTTAACCATGTGCTATTTTTTTTTTCCTGTTCATTGTCTTGCAGACTTGAAACAACGCCTTTGAATCTTCGCACCGACTGTTGGTGAGAGTCTGGTTTATTTGTTAACCACGCCTCTGACCTTTTCTTTTCATATCAGTACTCTGAATTTTCTACTGATAATGCGTCACTGTTTTCTTTTGCAGAATTGGTGCTTCGCAGCTTGCTTCTTCGAGTTTCTAGCTCCGTCGCTACTGCTTCTTCGAGTTTTAAACTCCGCAGCCATTGCCTCTTCGAGCTTTAAGGCTTCGTCGCTGTTATTTCTTCGAGCTCTACTCCGCAGCTTCTTCGAGTTTTAAACTCCGCAGCCATTGCCTCTTTGAGCTTTAAGACTCTGCTGTTATTTCTTCGAGCTCTGCTCTGCTGTTTCTTCGAGCTTTGCTCCGCCACTTCTTCGAGCTTTAGGCTCCGCAGCTTCTTCGAGCTCTGCTCCGCCATTTCTTCAAGCTTTAAGGCTCCGCCACTTCTTCGAGCTTTAGGCTCCGCAGCTTCTTCGAGCTTTGCTCCGCCACTTCTTCGAGCTTTAGGCTCCGCAGCTTCTTCGAGCTCTGCTCCGCCATTTCTTCGAGCTTTAAGGCTCCGCCGCTTCTTCGAGCTTTAGGCTCCGCAGCTTCTTTGAGCTTTGCTCCGCCGTTTTTTCGAGCTCTGCTCCGCTGTTTCTTCGAGCTTTGCTCCGTGAAGAGATGGCCTTGTTCAACGACTATTCGATAGATGATCATCAAATTCTATCCATTAGTTACAAAGGCGTTGCCCCAGCAACTCAAGTTGACCTAGTGGTTCAATGACTACATGACGGACTTGCGTGATCCCATTAGTTTTGCCACCATTCCTTCCTCCAAGGCGCTTTCGTTGCAGTCTTCACTCCATTTTGAAGATGATGCCACAGAGCACCTTACCTTGATGGGCGATCAGACCAATGACGAGAAAGCTGCTTTGACAACCCCTTTTGCCAGCTTTGGCCAATTTTCATTCATGGAGTCGGAGTGGCTAGAATATGTACTTGGCCAATTTTCAGACACGCTTTCCACGGCGAGGATCTACAGCGCTGTTTATGCCATGCTACAAAAGTTCTTAAGGCTTGCCATGACGTTGAAGCCAATACCTTGCTAGGAAGGTTCTACCATGCTAGGATGGTCCTTGAAGCATGCCATGATCTTGAAGCCAATGTTTTCTTTTGATTAGTGTGTTGAAGCCAATCTTGCTAGGAAGGTTCTGCCATGAAGTTGGAGTGACCACGACAAAAGCAAACGAGAGCGAGGGAGTGGCTCTACCTTCTTCCATCATCCTTGGAGTTTGAAGGATTCGTGCAAAAGCAGGCCAAGGCAAGCGAGCTATTCCACCTCCTGCAATCATCCGTGAAGTTGGACAGTCTAGTGCAAAAGCAAGCCAGACCCATGAAGTGATTCCCCCCACAATCATCCATGGAACATGAGGATTCATGCAAAGCAAGCCACGATGATTCTACCTCTTACTGACATCCATGAAGCCGAATCATGAAAAAGCAAGGCAAGGAAGCGGCTCTAATTCTACTATCATCCTTGGAGTTTGATGGATTCATGAAAAAGCAAGGCAAGGCATCCAAGCTACTCTACCTTTTGCAATCATCCATGAGGTTGAAGGGACCACAATAGGAGCACATCAAGGCAATGAAGCGACTCTATCTTCGGTTAGCACCCATGGAGTCAAAGGAATTTAACGAAAGCAAACGAAGGGAAGAGAGCGACCTTCTGCCATCACCAACGAAGCTCGAGAGTTCATGTCAAAGCAAGCTAAGGCAACAAGCATATTCCTCCTGCCATCCCCCATGAAGTTTGAAGGGACACTTTGATGTGGAAAATGCTTAGAGCGCCTTAGGTCTATGCTTTGAGAATAGAAGATGTGTTGGAGAGCATGGAATCTCGATTTGAACCACGAGACTAAGGATATACCAGTTCTTTTGAGAAGTCAAATGAACAATCCGTCTACACGATCCACCACAAGTTGCTTGCTATCTTTGATTTGGTTTGATGAATAAAATTCAATATTTAGTCTACTTATCCCTTGAAGAATAAAGCAAACACAATTTTTTTTGTTACAATTGTACTTGAAATTTCAAGTTGCCTATGTACCCCAAATGGGATCAAGCCAAACATAGTTCAAAGGGATTTTTTTTTGTTTTGTTTTTAGATGACTGAGCTCAAAATTCAAGCTGCCTACGTACCCAAAATGGGATCAAGTCAAACGTAGTTCAAAGGAAAGACGAATCTTTTTTTTTTTTTCGGGCCGTGCACAGTTTTAGCTCATGCGGGTCAGGAGTAACATGCAGTTTAGGCTCATGCGTCATGGAGTAGCGCATGCTCTTCAAGGGTAGTAGCGCTTCAAGAATTTGCCATTTATGGGGCCAACTCTTAAGCCATCTTCAGCAACCACTTTGTAGGCGCCACTTGAGTAAACTTCTTGCACTACATATGGTCCATCCCACTTGGAAATGAATTTGCCACCGATTTTATGGGTGGTATTAATGGACCTTCTCACAGCAAGAACCAAGTCCTCTTTCTGAAAAGAACGAAGATGAACCTTTTTGTTGAATGCTTTTGACATGCGGGCTTGATAACACTCAAGACGTTATTGTGCCTCAAGTCTCTTTTCATCAAGTGCTTCTAATTCTTCAAGGCGCAAGCGTGCGTTGTCTTCATGAGTGAGACCTTCTTGAATGGCCATTCTTAGAGATGGGATTTGACGTTCAAGTGGCAAAATAGCTTCCACACCATACACTAGCGCATATGGAGTGGCTTGTGTAGGTGTTCGATATGTGGTTCAATACGCCCAAAGAGCTTCTTCCATTCTCTCAGGCCAATCCCTTTTTGCTTTGGCAACCACTTTCTTCAATAAGTTCCCAAGAGTCTTGTTGAATGCTTCTGCAAGACCATTTGCAGGCGGGTTGTACATAGTAGAGGTATGCTGCTGTAGGGGGATGAAAACAATTGGTGTTCAGAACAACACCAATTTGCAGCGGCTACACGTGCCTCTACACCGGAACCCTAGTTCTTCGTCGGAACCCTAATCTGCAAAACAGACAAGGGGTGAGCGCACCTTTGCCTCTCGTGGCAAAGGCCCTCCGATGCTTAAGTTAGTATCACGTACTGGTCTCAACCCTAATTCTCAGTAGGAAAGCAATAAGAGATGGCCAAATATTGCGTACCTTTTACCTCCAGGCTTACCTCGTATTTATAGGTTCACGGATGCTTGCTGCCCAAGCATCCCTGTTGCCCTAGGATTCCTACCTCGTATAGGAAACCTAGTATCTCGTGGATTCTCATTCCTTAATCTGTACGAAAGCTCAACCTTTATGGGACTCTTTCCCATAATTATCCGAACATTCCAGTCACGTTGGGTCTCTTGCTTCGATCCTACATACTCGGGATCCTATCCTTCTATGGAATATTACCATTCTGGAGTATTCTTGCCACGTCACGACTTAAGGCAACTTTTCTCATTGTTCGGCTTCCTCTTTGCCGAACAGTCCTACTGGACCAATGACCCCACATGTAACTGGTCCATGAGGTTATGTTTGGTCAAATGACTTCACATGTCTTTTGACTTTATCAGCCGAACAGATGATCTGGACCAATAACTTCTCATATCATTGGTCCACGTAGCCGTTCATCGCACTGCCCGGCAATAAGCTTTATCATGTCTGCCACGTGTCCCAAACACATCACGTGTTCGGCGACTAATCTTACCTGTTCGGGAATACCTCCCTACAGCTGCTTGAAGTCAAATTTCTGGCAAAGTTTGGTCATGGCACTATTGTAGAAATTCTTTCCATTATCCGTGATGATGCAACGCGGTACACCATATCTAAAGATGAGGTGAGTACGGATGAAGTTGACGACATTTTCCTTCTTCACCTCTTTCAGTGCGATTGCTTCCGCCCATTTAGAGAAGTAGTCAGTTGCAGTCAAGATGTACAAGTGACCATCAGAAGACTTCGGCAAAGGACCCACGACATCCATCCCCCATGCATCAAAAGGCCAAGAAGTGACAGTTGGATGGAGCAGTTCTGGCGGTTGATGTATAAAATTGGCGTGGATTTGGCAAGCATGACATCTCTTGGCATACTCCATGCAATCCTTGACCATGGTTAGCCAATAGTAGCCCATTCTTTTGATGCAAAAATGAAGTTTGGGGCCAGATTGATGTGCGCCGCATATTCCAGAATGAGCTTCTTCTAGAGCTTTCTTGGCTTCATTTTCTTCAAGGCAACGAAGGAATAACCCTTCAAAAGATCGGCGGTAGAGCGTATCTTTATAGTAAATGAATCGAGGAGCTCGACGCTTCACATCTGCTCTTCTATGTGGATCATCAGGCAATATCCCATGTTGCAGATAATTGATAAGGGGTTGGCGCCAATCCTCTGTTTCAATTTCAAGCACTGAGACAACATTCACTTTCATTTCACCATTGTCCTCATCATCGAAGATTGGAGGTATGACCCAACTTCGGCATATTGGAACGTGCGTCTCTTGGTCAGGGAAAGCAAGTGTAGAAGCAAGTTTTGCAAGTGCGTCTGCCTGCTTATTTTTGCCTCGCGGTATATGCTCCAGAGTGACACCACCAAGCCATGCAATCAAGCGACGTGCGTAGTTGTTGAGAGGCATGAGTTCAGGCTTCCTTACTTCATAGATGTCGAGGAGTTGGTTGATGATCAACATTGAATCTCCATATACCTTGAGTTGCAAATGCTTTGCTTCAACTGCCATCTCCAATCCGAGGATGAGAGCTTGGTACTCAGTCTCATTGTTTGAACAGTTTTGCGTGAGGGTGAAAGCATAAGGCAAGACATCTCCTTCTGGGGAAACAAATACTACGCCAGCGCCTGCGCCACTTCAATGTGATGCGCCATCAAAG
Source organism: Rhododendron kiyosumense (assembly GCA_019656275.1). Lineage (NCBI taxonomy): Eukaryota > Viridiplantae > Streptophyta > Magnoliopsida > Ericales > Ericaceae > Rhododendron > Rhododendron kiyosumense. Next base: position 25,970 of record BPLS01027749.1, read on the forward strand.
TACATTGTCCATGGGGGACGAACTTCTACCACCATGACGTCTTCATCAGGCAATTCTTCGGACAACTCCCACTCGGCTGGTATAGGATGATCTGCCAAGAAATCTGCTAGAGCTTGCCCCTTAATGGCCTTTTGAGGTACATAGATGATCTCGTATTGTTGAAAGAGAAGAGACCACCTTGCCAATCGATCAGTGAGGACCGGCTTTGTCATGACGTATTTGATTGGGTTAGCCTTCGAGATGAGATACACAGTGTGAGCTTGAAAATAGTGTCACATCTTTTCAATTGCGAACACTAGAGCTAGGCACATCTTCTCAATCGTAGAATAGTTCAATTCATGAGGCAGCATCATTCTACTCAAGTAGTACAAGGCGCCTTCTTTCCCTTCATCATGCTCTTGAGCAAGCAAGGCTCCCACTGAATGCTCTTGGGCTGCAACATACAAGATTAAAGGTCATCCAGGTTTGGGAGCGGTGAGAACAGGAGGTCTCGTCAAATATGATTTAATGCTCTTGAAGGCATTGTCGCATGCTTCATCCCAATCAAAAGGAGTCCCTTTCTTCATGAGGTGGCTGAATGGTTGACATCGCCCAGCCAAATTTGATATGAAGCGACGAAGGTAAGCCAATCGTCCTTGAAGACTTTTCAACTCATGAATATTTCTAGGTTCAGGCATTTTCAAGATAGCATCAATTTTAGCTTGTTCGATCTCTATGCCGCAGTGGCGCACAATGAACCCAAGAAACTTTCCAAACGTAACCCCAAAAGCGCACTTCAAGGGATTCATCCGAAGTTGGTACTTTCATAGCCGCTCAAATACTTGCCTCAGATCATGAAGATGATCGGCTCGTTTCTTGGTCTTCACGACTAAGTCATCGACATAACACTCCACATTTTTGTGAAGCACGTCGTCGAAGATCTTTTGCATTGCTCTTTGATATGTGGCACCTGCGTTCTTCAAGCCAAAAGGCATAACTTTGTAACAGTAGATGCCTTTTGGTGTAGGAAAAGCTGTGAGCTCTTCATCTTGCGGAGCCATGCAGATTTGATTGTACCCAAATGAACCATCCATGAATGATAGGACCTCATGTCCAGTAGTGGCATCAACCATGAGCTCAGGTATAGGGAGTGGAAAGTCATCTTTCGGACATGCGTTGTTCAAATCACGAAAGTCAACACACACTCGAATTTGCCCATTTTTCTTCTTCACTGGGACAATGCTTGAAATCCAAGTGGGGTATTTGACTTCTCGAATGAAACCAGCTTCAATGAGTTTATTGATCTCTGCTTCGATTTTGGGGACCAAGTCTGGTCGGAAGCGTCTTTGAGATTGCTTGATAGGTCGAATGCCATGCTTTACGGCTAGATGATGGACTGCGACTCTTGGGTTTAATCCAGGCATCTCCTTATAACTCCAAGCGAAGACGTCCCTATATTCAAGTAGAAGCTTGTTGTAGGCAACTTCTTCTTCAAGGATAAGCAAAGCGCTGATGTAAGTTGGTCGCGGCTCATCTTTAGTCCTTAAATTGATCTCCTTTAGATCATCGATAGTGGACCTCACTCCTTCTTCTAACTCTAGTGGAGCATCTTCCGCATCTTCTTCTACTTGAATTTCATTACAAGTTGCTGTGATATGGAAGGAGGAAGTGACAAACTCTTCATCAAGACAACAATCCAATTCCTTGGAAGGCACTCTGGTTAGCACCACAGTTTGACGCCTTACTCTTAGTAATGCATCATCAGTTGCCACAATGAGAGTAGTTTGGCGCTTCACGCGAGAGGGTATTTTACTCTTCAATTTCTTGTCATCTTCTGACAAAAGAGCAGTCCTCCATTTTGAAGCCTTCTTGATGGCACTACTTGAAGCACCCAATCGACTTTGGACAGACTTTCGTGGAGCATCTGTTGAAGATATCTCATTTGGTAGACCCAATCTACTTTGGATAGGCTTGCACGAGACAGAATGTGTGGAACTCTTGCTTTGTGGCCCTAATCTGTCTTGAATGGGTCCTCTCGCTGGGGTTGGTGAGATAACTTCTTCTTGAGGAGTCAATCTGTCAAAGACTGACCCTTTTGATTTTGGAGCACTTAAGCGATCGAAGACCGATGCCTTCGGTGATGAAGTGCATTCTTCCGCTGTAATGTGGTTGTTGCTTGACTTCTTTATGAAAATGCGAGTAGGAGCAGGTGCAGTGTATCCAAGGCCTACTTGAGATTCCTTGATAGCATATCCCTTCTGTTTGAGCATTTTCTGAGTCGGGTTCAAACCATGTATCTTTTCGCCAGTCACTTCAGGCAAGAGTCTCCCTAGAGTGGTTGAACCTTTTGGATTATGTCCAGCCTTTGCGAATAGCTTGTAGGCATTGGGATCGAAGCCATTTGTTCGCTGTGAAGGTAGGTATTCATGCTCCACTTGAGGGCCATTTGTGGCTTGAACAAATCCTTTCAGAGGTGGAACAACCTTTGCTTCGTTAAGGTCGGTGACTGGGAGTGTTAATCCTTTCAAGGCTGACTCTTCGTCTTTTTGCAACTTTGGTACATAACGAAGTATTGGCGTGGATTTCTTCTTTGATGGATCTTCCACATGATGCTTTCCACCTTGACTGTTTTCCTCCTTTGTCTTAGTAGGAATGTTGGTTTTACCAATTTGAAGGTCATCAGCTTCAGAGGGTTTGTAACTTGATGAAGAGGTAGCTGGCACTAATTCTGTCAACACCATGTTTGCCAAGTAAAATTTAGCATCGGCAAAATGGGATTCAGCTTCGCTAAAGGGTTTGTCATCGGCCACCACCTTCTTTATCACACCATCTCTGCAATACTTGAAACATTGATGGAGGGTTGATGGGACAACGCCATTCTCATGAAGCCATGGCCGCCCTAGCAATACATTGTAAGAGGTTTTGGCATAAATGACATGGAGCAATGTGCTTGAGGTCATATCATCAATGAGTAGGTCCAGACGAATGATACCAATAGCTCTTTGCCCCCTTGATTGAATCCTTGGATCATGAGACAGCTAGGTGCTAGTTCTTCCATAGAGATACCGAGTTCCTTCAATGTACGAAGGGGCAAGATGTTGACCGCAGATCCACCATCCAGGAGTATCCTATTGACTCTTTGTTCGCACGTGTACCCAGAGACAAAAAGCGGACGATTATGTGGAGTTGCGCCAAGCAATAAATCTTCGTTAGAGAGTGTAATGGCTCCAATGCAAGCAGAGCAATCTTTGGCGCAAATGGTAGAATCAAGATGGATTGGAGAGTGCTTATACGCAGGAGGCGACTCTAGCCCCGTCTCTTCGGTTTCTTCACAACTCACAGTATTGCATGAAGCTTCAAAAAGACTGGTGTTGCGAATTGACTCAGGCAAGAAGTCCCATAAAGTAAATGGAGTGCGTAGTCTTCGGACATGGATGTCTTCCAGCAAGTCTGAAGCTATTTTCTTCAGCGTCTTCCTTCTTTGTTGCCTTCTTGTATGCCTCCTTCTGGGACTAGGCTTTGGGGCCACAGATTGAGGATGCTTTGTACTTGGCTCGCGCTTCTTCTTTCTGCGAGTAACAAGGGTCCATCCTTCGCCATCCATGTTATCTACTTTAGCTTTGGCACAGATGTTGCCCCCAAGCTGTTGAACAGAATGACATCGCACTACTTCAATTGGATCGAACGACCCAAATTGAATCTTCACACTTCGTGGTGCTTCAGGCTGTTGAGTTTCGTCTTGTAAAGTAGCCACAATTTGATTTGTAGCTACGGTTTCTTTTTCTTCCTCCAAGACGATCTTTCCTTGGCTAGTGAGCTCCACTACCTTTTCTTTGAAGACGAAGCATCGTTGGGTTAGGTGACTAACCAAGCGATGGAATTTGCAGTAGTTTGGATCATTAACTTTGTTAGCTTCCTCGGGTCGCTTCATCTCCGGGAGCTCAATGAGTTTCAAATCTAACAGTTGATCAAACATTGAAGGGACTTCTGAATCAGGGAAAGGATACACCTTTTCTTGCATCTCCTTCAATGTGAGTCTTTTCCTCTCCTTCATTTGCGGCGGAGTGGACCTCTCTACTTGCTTTTCTTTGGGTTTAACAGAGATCTTGAATGGTGCAGCATTCACAGCCATGGATTCTTTCTTTCCTTCTTTGACTAGAAATTTGCCCCCTTTGCGAAAGTCTGGCTTGCTACCTATGGTGCGAGAATCTTGCGCCCTGCGAGAGTCTTGCACCGGTAGACCTTGCCTTCCATTTGCTGTGATGGTGAGCTCCATGTCATGAGCTCGAGTAGCCAATTCTTCAAAGGTTTTAGGCAGGATTCCTTGAAGAATGTATTGTAGGTCCCACTGCATGCCTTTGATGCACATCTCGATTCCAGAAGTTTCGGACAGCCTATCCTTGCAATTTAGACTCAAGTGTCGCCATCTATTGATATAATCAATGACAGGTTCATCTTTCCATTGGCGAGCATTCGTAAGCTCGAACATACTAACAATACAGCGAGTGCTGTAGAAACGGTTGAGAAATTCTTGTTCCAGCTGCTCCCAATTGTCAATCCTGCCAGGCTCAAGATCGCAATACCAGTCGAAAGCATTGCCTTTGAGTGTTCGAACAAACTGCTTGACGAGAAGATCATCATCAGTTCCAGCATTGCTACATGTTTCCACAAAGTGAGCAATGTGCTGCTTTGGATTGCCATTGCCCTCGAATTGTTGAAACTTTGGTGGATGATAACCAGCAGGCATTCTCAAAAGGTCGATACTTTGAGTATAAGGCTTAGCATAAGTAGAAGAAGATTTCGGCGCCTCATCGTACTTTTGCTTGATAGTGCCTAGAATGAAATCCTTCAGCTGGTCCATGGGAATCGAACCATCTCCAGAAAGCGAAAACTCTTTTAGGACTTCCTTCTGCTTTTTTGAAGACCCAATTTGACTTGAATCCTCCATAGTTTCTATTTTGGTCTTGAGGGAGGCAATTTCAGAGTCGCGCTCTCCTACGGTTTTTGACAATCCCTCAATTGCTTTGGCCAAGGAAGCAACCTGCTCTTTTAGACTGACCGCATTTATCGTCATAACATCCATGATTGAAGAACTGCCAGGCTTGGTGAAGGCATTGAGATTTGACTGAGGTGTGCTTCGAGAATAGGTGGAATCAGAACTGCTTGAATAGCCTTCTTCCGTGTTCTTTTGAATTTCTGAAGCAGACTCATGAAGCATGGGAGGATAAACAAAGGGATTCTCAATGATGGTTGCCATGCCTTTCGCTGCCTCCATGGTAGAAACACCTTCCATCCCTTTTGCTGAGCTTGTGAAGGTTGGCGATGCTTTAGGTAGATCAGCACCAACGACGGAGTTTGGTTTAGGTAGAAGCGAGGCTTGTGCAGATGCTTGAGCTGCAGCCTTTAACTTGCTTCGAGTTATTGGACCGCCACTTCTAGTATGAGATCCAGAGCCAGGATTTGCAACGGTTGAAGGCTTGAAGCGTGCAACCTTAGCTTGAAGAGCCTTTGAACTGTTGTTCTTAGGAGCCTTTGAACCGTTCTTCTTAGCGGCCATTGAGAGTTTGCTTGATTTGTTGAAGAGAAGAGATGAGAAGCAGAGATTGTCCCACCGGGCGTGCCAAAATCTGTTGAACACAAATTTCGAGTCTGCGAAAAAGACAGAAAAATGTTGAACAAGAGTCAATTTTATTGATGTATGAAATTAGGGTTTACAATCTCTGATTTATTTTCTAATCAAAGAAAATAAAGTCTTCTGATTTTTCTCTTCGGTTCTTGAAACGAGGGCTTGATGCTTGATCTCGAATCGAACGGCGGAATCTCCTCCGAGATTTGTGGAGAAGTTGATGACTTGGGCTGAAAGTTCTTTGAGGCTTTGAAGCTTCAATTCGAAGAACTTCTTGGTGGATGCACACTTGAAGAATTCTTAAGGGCTTGAGGGCTTTGATCTTCAGAGCTCTGGAGCTTGTACGCTTCAATGTGCAGATCGATGGGAAAAATATGAGAGGAAACACCTCTATTTATAAGGATTTGGGTGGAGACTCCAACCATAACCTTCCATATTGATCTCTTTAATTATTTCCTTTATTGAATTTAAAAGAAATAATAATTATTATTCATGAATTAGCCTAATTTAATTGGCCAAATTTGATAGAATAATAACTGCGT
>BPLS01027749.1:32516-44652 GCA_019656275.1 Rhododendron kiyosumense
TATATATATATATATTAATTAGAGAAGATTGTTTTGCTGATCAACAAAACAATGCAAAAACAATGACAGATTGTTACGCAAAAAAATTTCAAAATATGGCCAACTAATGATGGTAGTTGATGAGATTGTCATTTTTGATATGCAAAGGTACCACATGTCAGCCTAATGATGCAGATCATTATGGTGAAATTTCGTTGTTAAATTTCTTTGTTATAATCTTGCAAAGAAACAAGGGCAAATTTTATTAGTTATGCCTCTAGTTTTACGGTTGTCTCAATTTCATCAATTTAGTTTCAATTGTCTCAATTTTGTCCCCATAGTTTGTTTTGCGTTCCAAATTGGTAAAATCGTTAATACCGTTAACAAAACTAACTGAAAAATATTATTAAAAAATTAAGTGCTCCAATTTTCAATCCGGTTGAACTTGTGCGAAAATCTTGTTTTTTTTAACATTTTATTCTAAAAGGTCGTAATGAATTTTTGGCTCAAAAACCTTTCAAAGAGCACCTGAAGACTCCTTATTTAGTTTTAGGGCTCTCTTAGGGTGCTCATTAAAAGGCCTTAAAGCCAAAAATTCATTACGACCTTTTAAAAATAAGATCTTCTCATTCTCTCAGTTCAACCTCACCACCTCTTGGTCCACTTCTGCAAGTTTTTACGCAAAGCTGCCAAATCCTCCTGTTAGGAACACAAATAGCAAATTTTAGCTCGATACGACAAGTTTTGAAAGAAAAAAACACGAAACAATAGTTGGTTCAAGACCCCGAAATTCGCACCCCAAGCATAAGCACACAACCAAACCAAGCACAAAACGAGAGATATCCGAGAAAAACTCCGTAATTGTTTTATTCATAAAACAAATACAATTTACATGAAAAGTCTCTCTGGCACGCCACAACCTGGCTGTCATCACTCCTCTCTCTCTCTCTCTCTCTCTCTCTCTCTCTCTCTCTCTCTCTCTCTTTCTCTCTCTCTCTCCGGTGGCTCTCCAACAGTCTCTCCGGGCAACTCCGAGGAGCCCCGCTACCCCCATTGAAGGAGCCTCAATTGGCTCACACTCTCCCTCACCCTCTCTCTATCTCTATCTCAACCCACCCACACACACTGCACTTTTATACAAGGGAGAGTGATCCCCTACATTCACACCCACCACACTTGGGTGTACCCCAACAATCACCCCCTACACTCGAGTGGGGTAATTGTTGATCCGTTCAACCATTCCAGCCAAGTGTCTATGTCACTACCAAAGTTAGACTTCTCAACACCTCACACCAGAGTGTCCATGCCTAACCGAGTGTCTCCCTGCAAGACTAGATCTACCGTGTCTGAAGACTGAACCTGCACCCTATCAACCAAAGTGCTTCGCACCCCTTCATCGCATGAACGTCTAGTCATCAGCGACTTACCTATTTACCGAATCAATCATAGAACTGGCACCACTTTCACTATCACCACCATCTGTTCACAGTGCCTGTGTCATTCCTCTGAATGTATCCTTGTTGTGTTCGGTAGCTGTGTCTGATTTCAAACGCCCGTGCCCAATCACAAAACACAATCTATGATCCTATCATCCTCCTCTTGCATCCCAAATCACAATTGCAACTCCCGATGATAGGTCCCGATGATAGGTCTTCCAATTGAACTAGACTACCTCCAATCACTGTCAATCTTCTCCACAAACATCGGTATAGTGAGCGCTTGTGTCACTGCCAACCCGAGCTCATCCACACCCCCAACTGGGATACAATACTCGAGTAAGTATCTCTTTGCTCACTAGCTCTGCGTCTGTCTACCCCGATCAACTTCCGATCCCTACAAGTCTATTCCGTCAATCTTCCATTTTTACTAATTCCTTGAGCCTCCTGCCACTCTTCGTCATCTCCCTGCACTCCCATCAGCTCTCCCCGGGTCTCCTCTCTGCCACTCGTCCATCCTTGTTCTATTCCTAGCTTCCCAACATCTCCAAACCGATCTATTACTTATAGCAATCACCTGTGTCAGTTACCAAATGAGCAAACCCATTAATGTAAAGTCTCATTGCTTGCTAGCTCATAACAGATCACCATTAACATCCCTGCTACTCAAACAAGCTTCCATGCAACCCAAACCACCTCTGAACATGTATTTCTTTGCTCCACTAGGCACTTGCACCAGCCTAGGAGCCTCCAATCCGAAAACGAAGCACGTGGTTGCGTTCGGAACGTAGAACCCATCTCAGAACCAGCCGGTAAAGAATCGGCCCAATCTGCCACCACTGTATCGCCACTTCAGCATTGACTGGCTGACGTGGCCTTTGACCATCTAACGTGGCAATGACGTGGCACTTCATGGGACCCCTTTCTGCTGACATGGCGGCCATGTGGCGACGACCTGTCCACCACGTGGCATCTGACGTGGCTCCTCGTGGCGTCCCAATCAACATTGATCGGCTGACTGGTGTTGATGGCACACGCCTCCTGCATGCCAGCACATGCCTGGCAGCTGATCCGCGCGTGCAACCCATGCGTGCGAGTAGATCTGACTCGCGTCCACGCGCCACCCCTTCTGGCCGCGCGTGCGGCTTCCTCCGGCCTCCTCTGGCGGCATTCCGACCATCGTTGTGATTGTCTCTTCAAGCCCCATCTGACCTTGTGCTCCAAACTTCAATCCAAGCAACCTCACCCTTAGGCTTTTCAAAAAAGGCACTCGCCGCCACTCCGCCATTCAAACGGCTCCCGAGCCCTCTTTCGGTGTTGAAACCCGTCGCCGATACCTCCTATGGACTCGTCTCAGTGAGGTGCACAACCCTTACTAGTCCGATTGAGTTTTCATACGGCTCAACCGAGAACCCAGCAAGAGTAATGCTCCGCGCTTCTTCCGAACAGTGTTGTGCTTCTCCGGTGTACCCCGAACCAGCAACTTCGGCTCTGTTACCATTATTGGGTCAAGACCCCAACCCCCAAATCCACACCCTAAGCACAAGCACGCAACCAAACCAAGCACAAAACAAGAGATATCTGAGGAAAAACTCCGTAATTGTATTATTCATAAAACAAATACAATTTACATGAAAAAACCTCTCCGGCACACCACAACTCGGCTACCATCACTCCTCTCTCTCTCTCTCTCTCTCCCTTACTCCGGTGGCTCTTCAACAGTTTCTCTGGGCATCTACAAGGAGCCCCTCCCCCCGTTGGGGGAGCCTCAACTGGCTTACACTCTCTCACCCTCTGTCTATCTCATCCCACACACATACACACAATGCACTCTTATACAAGGGGGAGTGATCCCCTACACCCACACCCACCACATTAAGGTGTACCCCAACAACAATTTCGTCAATAAGCTCATCCAACCTCATGTTATTCTTCTCAAGGCTATTCGGAATTCCTAATACAACAGAGATCTAGCCATAGATTGCTAACAAAATCTAAAACCGATTCAACCCAGATAAAAACATTTGGCAATAAAAAATGTGAACAAAATATAACTGACTCAAGATAAAACAATGAACTGACAAACCCTAACGGGAACACGAGCTCTCTCTCCCTATGTGAGGAGATTTTTTTAGGACAGGTACATAAGGAGATTAAGAGAGATGAAATCAGCGAGTTATCAAAATCTAACCGATTCAACGTCGTCCTCGTTGTCGTAATCGAATTCTTTGCCAACCTCCGTTCCGTAGGTTTTAATTTCCTTTCTAGCCACTCTTTCTCTTGATCGATTATGCGCTGCTATCAGTATCCATTTCATTATAAGCTGATCTCGAAGGGTATATATAGGCATCGCTCGACAGAAGGGCAAATTACGAAAATAACCCTAAGGTTTCCTCAAATTCCAATTTTTCAACTTAAACCCGGACTCCTTTGGCATAGGCTGCCACTACAGCAGCCCCCAAAACACTGTCGTTTCCCTTCCCCAATTCCAAGTTTCCAACCTACGCTTAAGCATGTGTTTGACCATTCCACAAAAAAGCCTATATTGTATACTTAGGCTCTATTTGTTTGGGCGTAAAATATTCTCCGGTAAAATATTTTATCTATTTTTCGATGTTTGATTTTGTAAAAAAATAAGAAAAATATTTTCTATTAATTGGATGAAAATGACTTATCTTTAAATCTTCCGTAAGTTTTTTTCCGAAATAAACCCGCTGTCTTCTACTGTAATTTTCACTGTTCCATTTTCTCGATTGCCAGCCCCGACCCACGTTCAATTCCATTGTTCTCAGATCTCTCCACTATTTAAAACCCCTCTCTCTCTACACTATCTTGTCGATTTTGGAAAATATATTTTTCAAGTGCCAACCAAGCACCGAAAAATAAAAGTTTGAAGTTTGTTTTCTGAAAATATATTTTACATAGAAAATATTTTACATTATAAAACATTTTACAACAAAATAAACGGAGCCTTAGTTTTGATTTTTGTGGAGCCCATTATGGGTAATATAAAAATAATTCAAATTGCAAGTTATTCCTCTCTTTTTTTTATGAGTTCCTGAAAAAATTTAGCACAATCTGATATTGGAAACCCTTGGGCTTTATGGTCCAATTCACGTTTGGAGGTACTCAAATAAAAGTTAATTTTGATTTGTCCATTTCAAAACACAAAATGTGATTTAAAGAAATTGTGATTATCTATTCATTCTTGCTATAATTTTATTAACCTCCAAAATTTGATTACATAAGTATTTATATAGGGAAGGAACCCTATAAGTATTTATAGAGGGAAGGAACCCTATTGGTGAATGTGGGTGCGTTTTTTGTTTCTATTTGTTGGTTCATTTGGAAGGCAAGAAATCAAGTGTATTTTGATGGCTTTGGCTGGGATGGTACTATAATTCTGGAAAAGGCTTCTGCTCTTTGTTTTGAATTTAAGGTTGTTATGGTTGATGATCATTCTCTCCAAAGCCCTGCTGTTTCTAGGAGCATTCCTATGTGGTGTCCAGGTCTTGTTGATGTGATAAAACTTAATCTTGATAGGGCCATTCAAAGGGCAAATGACTCAGTTGGGGTCGGCATTGTGGCTCAAGATCATTCGGGGCAGATTGTGGGCATGGTGGCCATCCCTTTTATTAGGCTTTTCTCCCCTAGAGCTGTTGAGGCCATGGCCTTCCGGGAAGCTTTGGTCTTTGCAGCTAATAGAGGCCTTTCAAAGATTGTTCTGGAGGGTGATTCTCTCCAAATTGTTCAAGCACTTGCTCAAGCAGAAAAATCTTTTACGGATTGTAGTTCTATTCTCTTGGATTGCTTAGTTCTTCTGCCTTTATTTTCCTCTTGTACTTTCGTGCATGTTAATTGTTCTTGTAATAGGGTAGCCCATTCGTTGGATAAGCGCTCCCTATTAGGGATTAAGACTAGAAAATTGGGGGGGGCCTTTCCCCTATTGGCTAGCTAATCTTGCTTTGGATGATGTCCGGTCCTTTGACCGGTTTCTTCGTTAATAAATTCTTCTCTGTTTCCGTGGTTGAAAAAAAAAAAGTTCCAGAGAAAGAGAGAGAGAGTTTTGATGGAAGATCTGGGGAGCTGGATTTTGTTCTTGTTGATCAAAGCAATCTAATGGAAATATAGGAGTACCAATTAGCAGTACACAAAATCTGAGCAACTCTTTTAACAATCATCAAGGAAACAATAGCAGTTGTCTTATCCGGCGATGAAGTAGTCGACGGAGCCAGCTTCGGAATCAGGAGGGAAGCAATCCCCGCCTCTGGCGTTCTTAAACGTTTTCAAACACAAAGGGAAACACACTTTCTTGGTGCACCCTTCAGTTTTATGCTCTTGTTGGAAATCTTCGGCACCACCTCTTCCAGCCCCATTCTCGCCCTCACGTCTGCAGAAGAATCGAAAAAGAAAAAAAATGAGCCAAGCAATTAGAAAATATTTAGAAAATTGAAACTCAAACTTGGATTACTGTGGATTTGAGTGAATGTCGTTCCACATATTTCAGTTTTTAACTATTTTTGTGGTTTAATTTTGGATATATACGTGAATAATTAGGACATACCCATTCTCCCCAACTTCTTTTCCTTTTTGTGTTGTGTGTTTTGTAACATTATTCGTCTTTTTTGAATTTTTGTTAGATTCACATGGTATTTGTTGGATTAATCTATCTTGATAAGAGGAGTCTTTTTCTTTTTTTTGATTGATCGGTAGGTCGATAAGAGGAATCTAAAAAGTAAAAACTATGATAAAAAAAAATACTATAAACAAAAAAAATAATGAACAGTTTTTGTTGTTTAAAGTGCCATTTTATATGAACTTTTCTCAACATCGAACCATATATTTATACTTTTCAAATTCATCTTATTGAGACAAATTAATGATTAATCCCAAAAATTACAACAAAAACCTAAACAAACAATTAGGAAAAAATAAAAAATACTAAAAATAATACTAGACAAAAAAGTGTGTGTGTGTGTGTGTGTGAGAGAGAGAGAGAGAGAGAGAGAGAGAGAGAGAGAGAGAGAGAGAGAGAGAGAGACCTGAGACAACATTGAGTAAAAGCAAGCAAAACAAGAGCACAGAAAATAGCACTCTTCTCCATTAGGTTGCGTAGGTTTTTTTGAGTAGTCAGTAGTAGTAATAAACTTGTTTGATTTTGGAGTGAATAAAGTTTAGTACTCCTGTACCGTATGGATTCGCATACTCCAAAAGCCATATATTTATAGCATATATATGGGTTTTGGGATTTCCACTTTTTTGCAAATTCATTTAATGATCGATTCACTATGCATTTGTATACTTTCCAAACACAACACAACCCCTTACAAGTCATGATGAGGCCCAAGGCCATAATCAAATTCAAATACTTAATTTATTGGCTTAGGTTAATCCCCCCTTGGAGAGTGGACACATACTCGGTATAAACCTATGTTTGGCAACATAACATCAACCACGTTCGTTTGTGTGGTATTGTATGATATAGATTGGTGGTTGCAAAATAATTTTAAAGTGGTTATATATATCTCATTACCAATCATATAGTGCCATGCAAGCGGGTGTTATGATGGAGTCTTGTGTTCCTAATATTATTGGGAACTAACCCGTAATCTCGTATTTTACCAAGAAAAATGAAGGAAGATGTGGAGGATTCCAAAGTTATGTTCTTGTTAATTTGGTTGATAGCTACTAATTGGGATGTGAACTGCAGACATGACCCACAAATACGATACGGAGTTAGAGGTTTGGGTCAATCGCTTTTTGACACGATTATAACTATGACACAAATCACCAACACGAAAATTAAATAGGATAAATACATATTAGACTAGTGTAACTCAATAAAGACATAGCGTGAAACGATGTTGGCGATGCCAATCCATACCCCATACTTGTGGTTCCTTAAATAGTAGGAGTATTGATTCTTTTGAATTTCCTAATCAGTTAAAGATTTGATCTTTCAAAATCATGAAAGGATCAATTGTGTAGGAAAATAAATATCAATGTAATTATATATGGAAAAGCAAGACATGCATAATATTATTATAAAAACCCATTATTGTTTTTTTTCCAAGATCAAAGCCAACTAAAAATTGAATTTCCTAATCAGTATATGTTTCTATTTTCTATGCTAAAAAAGACTAAAATTAATTAAAAATTCATTTAATTAACAAAACTTGCACCTTTGTATACGAGTGAAATTCTCTTGATGCACTTTCTATACAACAATCTACAGGCTTGGTTGATAACCTAAATTCAACAATTAATACTGAATCAATTAAGTAATAAGTGATTCAGCAGGTTTGATAGCGAAATTATACATTGCTTAACAAATTAAGTGCTACTTAAAATGTAGGCTAAAAAATTGAAAAAAATTAAGCTACTTTATTCTGACTAAATTTTTGTATACTTACATTTAATCACTATACTACCACCACAACGACTCTCAGAACCACCACCACCACTCCTACAACCACTCCACTTCGCCACCATCACCATCACCACCACTCCACCACCACCACCACCACCACTCCCCTATCACTCCATCACTACCACCACCATTACCACCACTACCACACCGTCGTCGCCACCACCACCACAATGCCACAATTGCACAACTATCATTCCACCGACACTACTCACTGTCACCATTACACCATCACTCCACCGCCACCATTACACCATCACCACCACCGCTCACTGTCACTGTTATATCACCATCACTCCACCACCACCATTACACTACGATCGCTAGCACTCCAACACCATCACTGCCGCTGCCGCCGCCGCCACCGCCACCGCCACCACAACAATCACCATTCCACCATTATTATAAGTACGTTGTGACCATTAGTAAATTAAGAGAGAATTGGAACTAAAATTAATTTGTTATTTTTTAATTCAGTACTTAATATGTTTAACAAACAGCTTTTTAGCTTAAAAAATTCAGCATTCAGCTTTCAATACTTAATTTTTCAGCATTCAGTTTCAGTTTTCAGTTTTATCAAACAAGTCCTACGTATATCACTTATCAACCGAAGTAATAACAATGGAATTAAACATTCAGTCAAGTCACACAGTACAAAGAAAATCACAAAATTAACTAAGAACTCCACATCACAACCGTTAGTTTCATAAGAACATTTGCGCGCAGTATAACAGACAGGAACTTACTTGTCCATATGTAGCTTGAGAGAAATTTATTCACGGCTCGATCCGCATAATTTCGGCTGTCCATTTCAGCAATCAGTGGTTGAGATCTGCTTTGGGTAAATTACATTTAACCCCCTCTAACTATGAGTCGGAAACACTTTACCACCTCTAACTATTATTTTTGACACTTAATCTCCTCTAACTAATGAAAACCCTTTTTCCGTTAGCATCAGTTATAAATGAATACCCCTCCTTACACGCACCCAAATCCTCCCCTCATCCTCACCTGAAACCCAGATTTGACCACGACGCCGTCGACCACTACACGATGCCGACGACCACCATGACGACCATTTGGAACGCCATTTAAAAACTCAACAGAATCATTGCCACCGATGACATATGGGATTTCAATTTGGAGAAAAAAAACCCTTGAATGACCGAGATTAAACTGTATTTCAATCGAAACGAAACATCTTGCTGCGGATTCCGTTTTCTTGCTAGTAAGGTACGGGATCAATCACTTTGCCCCAAGCCCAACCATGACACACCTGTTATGAAAGAGAAGAAGAAAAAACATGACACCCATAAAAACCCAGATCCCAAACGCTACTACCAAACCCAACCCCAATTCTAGTCATCTCGCCTGGTACGCCGCCATGGCCACCTGCATCAAGCTCCTTCTCATCCCCTCCTACCACAGCACCGATTTCGAGGTCCACCGTCACTGGCTCGCCCTCGCCCACTGGTACTCCGACCACACCAGCCCATGGACCCTCGACTACCCTCGCTTCTTCGCTCGCCTCCTACTCGACCCCACCATCTTACACCTCCAAGACGGCCTCGATAACTCCTCCCCTTCACTCATCGCCTTCCATAGATTCACAGTTATCCTCGCCGATTTTGTTCTCATTTACGGCATTCATCGGTTGGGTAAGAAATTGGGGTCCAGAGAGAGGAATCTGATGTGGGTTTTAGTTGTTTGGAACGGGTTGTTGATTGTTGATCACCAACATTTTTTCTTCACAGTTGCAGACACAATTAGGTTTAGGGAAAGAAAAGGGGTTTCGGCCTTTGTAGATGAATGTTTTCACGAAGGGCAAAATGGTAACTTAAGGTCTCTCCATTACGGAAGTCAGCTGGATAAGAGTTTTCATTAGTTAGAGGGGGTTAAGTGCCAAAAATAATAGTAAGAGGGGGTAAAGTGTCTCCGAGTAATAGTTAGAGGGGGTTAACTGTAATTTACCCATCTGCTTTTCAATTTCGACCGGTAACAACTAATTTTTATCAGTCAAAATTAGTTTTTAATCCAGACCGTCCAAAATACTTTTCGACGCTCACGATTGAGCGTCGTAAACTTTATTTACAGATTGCTCCCTAGAGAAGTTTTTCTCGTATAGCTTACCTTGCACCTGAAAACTTGTAATTAAAGAGAAGACAAGCATATACAACTTGCGACAATTTTTTTTTCATAAATTAGTAGGATTTGATTTCAAGGACTAAAAGATGACTAAGTTACAAAATAGCACATAGAAAACCAAAACTAAGTTAAAAAAAAACTTAAAACAGTGTCCATAACAACTAGAAAACCGAACACTAGTACTAGTAGTGAAATAACTTAGAAAACCGAAGTCCAAAACAAGCATGTTAGTATTAATCCAACACATCAGAAATATGGTCTGACCCACCACATAGGAGGGCAAGTATATTATATACGGCTAAAACACTCCCCTTCTTTATAGTGACGAGTCTCTGGCTTCCATCTTTCAAGTTGAAGATACTCATGTCCTTGTCACCTCCTCGCCTGAAATATATGTAAGATTGTCAACAATCGTCGGTATAGTAGATGCAATTAGGCCTAATTCCTAAAGACACAGAGGCCTGAACAGATGTAGAAGCATTATTGCCCAAGAACAGGGCATTGTCTCGTAAGCTCTGTAACTCCACCCATCCCGAATTGCTTAAATCAACCTTAAAAACCCGAAATACTTTAGCCCCATAGACAGCCCTAGACTCATCAACAAAATAACCATCTTCCTCCTCCTTAGCGATATAGTCTTTAGGAAAATCCAAAAAAATCCCATCTGGAACAACTATCAGTAGGTCTCCTTCTGATTCGAAAATGTAGGTCCGGCTCTCGATGTTTTGGGCGATTGATTTTGGTATTCCTCCAACAGCACATGCCTGGGTAGGATAACGACCCCGACATCTCAAACAAAAATCCTACCACGAGCATTATGTTGGAAAATGGAATTTAACCAAAGAGAATTTGGTGGGACCCACACCACGTGAGGTGGGCTCAACAACATTGAACAAATTCCATTTAGATATGAATGAGAAATTGTCTCATTATGGGAATTGGAAAAGCCAAATGACGTGCATGTGCGCCATCACCAAACACCTAAATTAGACTAGGGCCGGGGCTGGAGCTCAGGATTCGTGGGTCCACGACCTGTGGTTCGAGGTCTGTGGTCTGTAGTCTAATCTAGATTGGTCTGGAATTGATTGTGCTTTATTGGGTCTGAACTATTCGCGTTTGGATGGTCCAGTTATAGAATCAATTGTGCGCAATTGATTAATACTGGGTTGAATGCCCAGAATAAAACCAACGATTTGATTATGGAATCAATTGTTGGATTAATGACTGTAGCAGTTTTTCTCCATAAATTGAATTTCCCGTATTCAATTCCCTATATTCAATATGAATATTGAATTGGCTCAATTGAATGGGTAGGCTCCCCTATTGAATTCTCATATTCAATGAGAAGGCTCCTCATCGATTATATAAAGGAGTTCGGTTCCTTTATTTGAAGAGACTAAGAAATCCAGGAGTTTCTCCTTCTTGAAATCCTTCTTCTTCTAGAGAGAGAGTACAGACACAAGTTGGTTCGATGGGCAGTCTCCGGTGGTGCTCCGGCGGCTGAGTGGGAACCGAATTAACCCTGTAAGACAAACACCGACACAACTTCCAGCACCGGTGAGGCGGCGAATTTGTCTTAAGGGCACCATTGAACAAAACGGGTCTCGGTTTGCAAAATCTTATTCCCTATTTAAAGTTTATGCTTATGTTTTATATTCTGTAATTCCAATTCATGTAATATTCTCTTCGATTGTAAATTTTCAAAAATTAGTGAAATCATTTACTGTTTTCCACACTATATTTTCTTACACATTAACGGTGTAAAACTGACCCTTGTAATAGGTGATATCAAAGAAGGCACCTTGGCAGGTTTCGATGGTGGTCCAGGCCTTATCGCCGCATCTGCAAAAACCCAGATACCCACTACCTTCATAAATAATCATGAGTACGTAGTCGTCTTTTGGTGACCCAGAAGGAGTCGAAGACAAAACTGCCTTCTGTTAATCATGAATAAAATTGTTCCACATGCTACCTTCTTCGTAATGCCTGAAAGTAGTGATAGGTGGGAGACATATTTGAAGCCGTTTGATAGGTGGGAGACATATTTGAAGCCGTTTGATAGGTGGGAGACATATTTGAAGCCGTTATATAGGATGGAGTAGATGTAAGACTAAATTTTGTAATTAGTCTTCATGGCCCACATGATTTA
>BPLS01027749.1:63515-83797 GCA_019656275.1 Rhododendron kiyosumense
TTCTTGATCATCTCAAGTGATCAAATGCACTGAAAATTGTTTTTACTTTTCATGGCCTGAAGAGATGATACTGTTCTAAAACGGATCAACGGTTGTGTATTTTTTGATATCTTTAAAGAAAAGACGCATGGGATATATAACATGCCATGAGCTGTCTTAGGTATTGATGATAGTCTGATAGCGAAGCAGGTAAACCGCACGGCATACCATAAGGCCGTGCACGGCATTATGGTGAGCCGTGTGAGAATGGTTTTGATCTGGACAATTTATTGATTAGTTATTTCATCTCATAACATCATACTATTATCATTTCTGTACAGACAGCACAACGTGTACGCCAATGTGATATATCTTCCCATGACCCTTCCCCTTTTGCTTGTTTGTTAAAGAGTTCCATTTTTCAAAAGATGAATGAAATTTTTCCCCTTTAAAAATATTTAGTAGAGACGGTTTTACCAGGAAAATGGGGTGCTTTTTCAACAAAACTTTCTCCACTCGTAACGTGGCTCCCGAACCCAAAGTCTCGATGTTTTCGCTAGACCAAAAGCCTTTTTCAAGCGAATTCTCGGATTATCCATCTCAAAAATCCAGGTGGTGACTCTTCGAGGGCGTGCCAGACGAGGAGCTCATAGTGGTGACTCTGCTGGGGAATATTTATTATTCGAAAGTTTGGAACTAACCTTTTTTTTTAAAGAATTGAATAATTTTGAATATCTTTTGGAAAATAAACTCTTTTATTCTGCACACTCTGCATTGCACAAACTTTGCTAGTGTGTTCTGGCAATCTTGTCCGGTTTGTTGGTGACAAGCTCTCCCGGGATGCCTAGCAACCCTCGACCATGATGAGCCATCGTACTGCCTGACCATTGTCTTGCAATACAATTGACAAGCGAAAGTACATCTTGGCTCTAGTCCGGGGAACCCTGCTAAGACCAAAATCAACCTTTACACTTGTACATAACCATAAAACCTTCCCAAATAAGACAGGAACCTGCGGTTAGGACCTATGTGATATATCTTGTTTATGTGCACCTCTTTTCTGTACATGCATATATTTATGCATCATTGCATCCTGCAGGCTAGAGGATAGGGTTCCCTTAGGATTCTCTGTCTCCTTCCAGTCAGTCTAAGAGACTTTAAATCTATAAAGTTTGAGATACTTCTGGTGTTTGTCGTGCCTGAACGGCTCCCTTGATCTAGGACTAACCTTAAGTGTGTGCATTTTTGGATTTCGACAATCATATTGCTCTGCCTCGGATGGTCAAGGTAAGGAGATTGGCTCTGATTCCGAAACATTCAGAATTTAACCTGCTTGACAGCACCACCCGGATTATCGAAAATCTTTTGTACCAACACCTTAAGTGAGGTTTGGGTCGCAGTGGGTCTTAGATTTAGTCTCTAGAAGACACGCAAAAGGTAGGATGAGCATTTGAGTTTAGTTGTGAGTTGATCCTTTTGCTTTATTGCCAGCCCTAAAACATTGGTCGCTTGCAAGAAGAAACTGTACTCAATTAGTTTCGTCCGCGCCAAAGACTGGTTCTCATAGACACCCTAGAAGGCACTCAGTTATTTGAGGTTCAGGTAGTACAAGAGAGACAACTACTGGCAGAAACATCACAACAACCGTTAACAAAAATCCTGCCTGAAAATCTCTTACCAATGACTGATCAAGGAAATGGGGTAGAAGAGCTCAGGCAAAATATGGCTGCTTTGGATGCCTAAATCAAACAGTCCATTTCCAATGTCGACCCACAACTCAAGGCTTCTGTTGCATCCATGAAGAATGACATGATCATGGTAGTGGAAACTATGCAAGAAATTAGTGATAAGCTTCAAACCAAGCCTCCTCCACAGTCTGAGCAGCCCAAAGAGAAGCACCAGCTACAGATCCTAGGCTGGTTGCTTTTGTGGCCAAAATCAGCAAGCTAGAGGAGTCTGTTCAAGAGACCAGGCGACTTGGGAAAAGAGAGGTCAACATAAACAAGCTGTGCTTATTCCCAAATGCCAAACTACCAAAAAAATTCAAAGGCATGGACTTTGCAAAATTTGATGATACTGGTGATCCAAAGGCACACCTTCAGGGTATGTTGGCTCTCTCTCCATGCAAGGAATCGGAAAAGGAAGCTATGGCGCAACTATTCCATGAGTCTTTGTTCAGTCCAGCCTTCCTTACTCTCGAGCCATCCAAGAAAAGGACTTGGAAAGATATCGGGACAGCCTTTATAGCCCAATATGACTTCAATGTCGATCTGAAAATGACCACAAGGGAACTGGAAAGTACCAAGATAGGTGAGAAAGAAAGCTTCGCAGATTTCATAAAGTGTTGGAAAGCCAAGGCCGCTCAAATGCAAAATAAGCCGGATCTTAAGGAACAAATACGAATCATAACAAAGAACTTGCCAAGCTCCTTTGCCCCATACATGGTTCTTTCCCAAGCCGCCCCAAATTTCAAAACTTTCTATGACTCCAGGTTGGTCGTAGAAGAATTCCTATGAGATGGTACGTTGGAGAAAAAAGGAACGGGATCAAAGGCCAAAAGAGCATATTCTGGTAACAGCAACGTTCTTTTCGGAAATACCAATCAGGCCAGAACCTCATCCGCCAAACCAGCTGTAGATACCCCAATTCGGACCTCAGAGGTTTTTTGAATGCCCCAATGATGAAATAAAGGAAACAATACCTTTGAGAGCTTGAATAACTGACTCCCCTAACCCAAAAGCCCAGACAAACCAAGAACCAAGGCAAGCCCGAAAGCCCTGAACTGGACCTATAATACCGCATGGAACACCTCTACACCGTGCGGTGTAGTAAAACTTATTATGCTGCATGCGTTCATGAAGTTAACCACACGGCATTTTATGGAAAAGTTTCGACTAGCTCAGTAAGCTGTCGGCCACGCCTGTTTGAGCCATAGCTACAAATTGGCTTAGCTGAAAAAGCACTTCTAGCCCACCTAGAAAACACCTCCCTCATTTGAATTCAAAAATCCTTGGCTCTTGCCTATAAATACACCCTTCCACTCAAGAGAATGTGGTCCTTGGGGTTCCTACATTTCCAATCTCTCTCTTGCTTTGCCTATTCCCCATTTCCAAGCCCTGAGAATGTTATCCTAAAAAGACATTCTCTAGGCAAGATGCTCCATTTTTCTCCTCACCATCAAAGTTAGTCTTCTTTTACTCACTTTGAGATCTCACTTACCAAAACATCCAGCAACCATTCCCACTCATACTCATCCATACTCCCCGATCCCGTCCACACTCGTCTACTATCACTCATCCGCATTTAAGCTAGAGATCAAAGGTAAAAACAAATTTCGTTGGGCTAGGTCCTGTCCTTGTCCTGAGGGGAACTTTTTCTATAGTCAGGTTTAACCCATCTGGGTTAAAAGCTGACTTAAAAAATACTTTAAAAAATGAAAGCGTCACTGTACTTGACATACCACGCCATGCGGTGTTCTGATTAATCGCACGACACAGTATGTTCAGGTGTGCGGCCTTTTATTTGTTCCTGTCTACTTGTTTAAATAGTCTAGATCATAGTCATCCTTCATCAGGCCTGCTTGTACTACCGAAAACACTGCTGTAAATGCTTTTTAAGATAAGACCATATCTACAAGCCATGTTTTATATCTAAAATAGGTTTTTACGCTGAAAATCGTTTTTACCATCCATGGCTTAAAGAAATGGTACTATTCTAAGACGGATCAGTGGTGGTGAATCTTCTAATATTTTTAAAGAAAGGATGCATGGGGAATATAACACGCCGTGCGTCGTCCTGGGTATTAATGATGGTCTGATTGTAAAGTACGTAAACCACACGGTACACCATAAGGCCGGGCGAGGCATTATGGTAAGCCGTGTGAGAATGGCTTTGATCTGGACAGTTATTGATTCTTTATTTCATCTCATAACATCATACTCTTAGCATTTCTCTACAGATAGCACAATATGCATGCCAATGTGATATATCCTCTCATGTCCCTTCCCCTCTTAGATGTTTATCAAAGAGTTTCATTTTCCAAAAGATGTACGAAATTTTTCCCCTTTGAAAATGTTTAGTAGAGACCGGCTTTGCAGGTCAAGCGGGGTGCTTTTTGTTTTAACAAAACCTTTCCCGTTCGTAACGTGACTTCTGAACCCAAAATCTCAACGTTTCGCTAGACCAAAAGGTTTTCTTTTCAAAACAAACCCTCGGTTTCTCGAATCATCCAACTCAAAAATCCGGGTGACAACTCTCAAGCGCACTGATTGGGGAGCCCACACCTGCAGAAGTTAATCAAATCTCTGAAAAACCAAAATTCCAAAACCGAGCCTTCACCCAATTTAGCACCCCTAGATCTGCATTACTTAAGAAGCTCACAGAAATCGGGGTGTTGAAACCTCTTCAACCACCACAAACCATTCCACCAAACCCATACCAAAGCGTTTCTATGAATTTCACCAAATGCCTGGCCATGCCACCGACAATTGCATTCGACTTCGTCATGAGATCCAAAATCTCATCTACAATGAGGTTATTGACACCCCACCTCTAGATAAACCAAATACCATCTCAAACCCTTTACCACAGCATAACATCCCTTTTTGTATCAACAAAATCACTATAACCCCAGACCAAACCACCCAAGATTTTAATCCAACCCTCTTCATTACCCCTGATACAGAACCTAAACCGATTGTGAAAATTCCCGAGAAAATTGCTCTTTGCTTTCTGTGGGAATGGGAAAATATGTGGGGTGACCTTATTTCTGATTGGGAAGAATTTGAAGCAGCCAATTTTCAAAGGGATGCTGAACCGCCATTCGAGCCTGGATGGAAAGTTGATTGGCAGAATATTCATGCTGACCTTCTTGATGGACTTTCTCTATACATGATGTTCGAAGGACAGAATGAGAACTATCATATCCCTCAAAAAGCTCCTGAGTGGGAATGGGACCTAACCCCTAATGAGTATTAACTTTTAGCCAGAGATGATCCGCTGGATATGTTCTCCCTACCTACAATGTTTGCTCAAGAATATCAACCCGAAATGGCAGCCTGCAGTTGGCCAGAACTTGCTCCCCTTCACTCGGACTTCTACCGTTACAATGATTTTGGCAGCAATGTCAGCCATATCCCATGGCATCTGAATCCAGGATCCCTAGAGCCTGAGGAAGAGGTAGCCATTAGTGAGTTTAACCCCATGGATTACATTATGGAAGAAGTTGAATCAGAGCCATCGGTCACCTTCCCGGAGAACGTTGATGTCACCATGATGAACTTATGGGAAGACGAACCGTGGGCCAAAACAAGTCGATGGGCCAGCTTCGAAGTTGTAAACATAAAAGTGGGAAATGAGGAATGGACTGTGAACAAGGCAATAATGGAAGTTGAGCAATGGAAGCTTGAGGACCTTTGGGAAGATTTGGTTATCGCTAATCTAGCATCCAACCTCCAGGATACCACCATTGGAACCAAGCGCAAGACTCCCATCGACTTATGGAATGAGGAATCAAAATACCGCGAGATTGACCATCTAACTAGAAGTGGCCGTATCTATCAACCTCTCAACCTCCAAATCGGAGAATCCTCTTACCCCACAACTCCACCAGCCAAAGAGCCCTCAAACCCTTTCACTACCCTGACCAAAAACACTTTCCAACCTTTTGCTTCACCAACCAAAGAGCCCTCTCGTCCTAAGAAAATCCCAAAAGGAATGATAAAGCAACAACTCGAGCATACTCAAGCTAAAATGTCTATTTGGGATATACTTGTTTACTCCACTCGCCATTGTGAAGGACTCATCCAAGCCCTTTCCCATCTAAAAGTTCCTTCCATTATAACCCCCGATGAGCTTGTTGCGCTCATCAAAACCATACCCATCAAGCATGCCATAAACTTCACCGATCGAGACCTGCCCGCCGAAGGAGCTGATCATAACAAACCACTCCATGTTACTCTGAAATGTCATGATAAATGGGTCCCAATAATCGTAATTGACAATGGGTCAACAATCAATGTTTACCCGCTCCGTGTTGCTTACTACTTCGGGTACAAAAATAAGGACTTCTCTCCATCGAAAGTCAAAGTCTGAGCATATGATAACACTCGTCGAGATGTAGTCGGGACCCTTATGCTTCCAATGACCTTCAGATCTTACCAAACTGAGGTGGAATTTCATGTAGTAAGCATCCCATCTTCCTTCAACTTGCTGTTGGGTGGACCTTGGCTACATCGACCAAATATCATGGCTGTACCCTCCATTTTCCATCAGAAAATTTGCTTGAGACTTGAAACAGGTATGCTTACTATCCACGGAGACTCTGGAATTCGTGCACTTACTGAAGACAATGCCCCACTCTTGGAAGTCCATCACGGGGAGGAAGACATTGCTTTGGGTGGCTTCTCGCTAGATACCCCCAATTCTATCTTCTCGGTCAGAATCGATAACGACTTTGTCATTAACAATGTCTATAACAACTCCGATTTTTTACGAATAAAAATCTCGTTTTAATAAATGAAAATTCATTATTTAATCTTGAAATTGCTTATTAAATTTTCTTTTATTTCTAACAATCCGTCATAATTAGATTTGAGATTTATAAAATTATATCTTTTCACACCGAACAACATAGTCATTTTTTAAAGACAAATATGCTTATAGAAGCAGCACTTCTATATTTTTCCTAGTGAGTAAAATAAAATCTTAAATTGTATTTCTTGACTAGAAATCCTACTTGGTAAGTAGAATTAGCTTCCAACCAATTAGTTAGATAAACCTAGTTACCAATCAACTTAGTTACCTTTCCCTAACATTTAAGAACCATTGGACCAAAGAAAGCCATCATTTTGCTTCCAAAAGTAGTAATTATAATGCATGCCATGCATGCAAACCTAAGGTGCATAGCCTTAAACCTAATTACCCACCAAAGTTACTTTCCTAGATTCTTCTTTAGGTGTATATATACATATATATAGGTATATATACATCATAAGCTACTAAAGTCAAGCCTATGTATACATATATACACTTTCTAGGAAAAATGTTAACCAATAGGACAATGCATTGCACTTGAGAGCCTTACTTCTCATCATTACTTTCTCCTAGGCCTTATAAGACTACTTAGGCCTAAGTGTGCTTAGCTATATACATATATAGTTATATATATACTTCTAGGGAAGTATTGACCATTGGGTATTGTCTAGCATTTGAAAGCCTTGACTATCATCCTTACTCTCCTTTAGACTCATAAAGCCACTTGGACCTAAACATGATTATTCTTATACACATATATATACATCTATATATACATATATACATACATAGTACACGAGAGAAAGAGAGAAAAGCCAAGGGGGAGAGAGAGGGAGAGAGAGAGTGAGGTGTGTGCATGTGTTGTACACTTGCACAAGCTACATATTAGCCTTAAGCCTAATAACTACTTGATTCCTCATTCCTAGGCTACTTTAAACACAATCCTAACCAATTATTTTCTTCTTTCTTGCAAGCAACCCCTCCTAGACAAGACAAGGTCAAAACCCTTCATGATAACCTAGATTTGGTCTAAAATTGGAAATGACAAGTGAGGGAAGGCTATGGCATGATTAAAGCCAAGACTTGACAACACAATAGAGCAAAAAATGAGAGAAAGGAGAGAGAGAAGGGGCCGGCCAAAGAGGCGAGAGAGGAGCCAAGATTTTTGCTATAAATAGCACCCCCTCATGCCATTCAACTCACACTTTCATCCTTCAACTTCTCTCTCTAGAATTCCTTGTGTTCTATCTTTGTTCTTACTTGTTCTACCTTTGTTCTTGAGTTCTTCTTGAGTCATTCAAGAAACTCATCCAAGACCGCCACTAAACCACCATTCGACCACCCTTTCGATCCAAAAAGTTTAGTAGTTAGTCAAGAACTAGTTTCAAGAGAAACCTTTTTCTCTTTCGAAGCTACCGAAGCTTTCCATAAGAAGTCACTCCATTCGATCACCAACTTACTTGTTCATAACCGCCCTACCGCCAACAAAAACGGTAGGATACCTCTATCCACTTTCTCTAAGTATAAAGTTTAGTATATGTAGATTCTCCGTACTCTAGAAAACTATATTCATATTTTGTGTTTGAAATTGTATGAAAGAAATAACTAGTAAACTTGTTCTACTAAAAACGTGAAGAGAAATATGAGCATGATGAATAACTTGACTTTTACTCTAAATAAACATGTGTTGTTTTGAACTTCTCCGAAAGAAAGAAAGAACGGAATTTGAAAGATAAGAATTTAATGCTTGATTGAAAGTATTTGTATTTTGATCTTAAAGATGGTTATGAGAATATATATGTAATAACTAGGATTACTTGTTTGATGTGTGATAAAGCATAAGTGGTATCCACTCCAAAAGTGTATGTCCATGTGGTACTAGGCTTTAAGTTGCGTGCTAATGTCTGAGTATGATTGCGTGAATTTAGGGATAATATGAGCATGATAAGTAATATAGAGTTGGATGATCTTGCTAGTTTAGTTTCAAGATTACAATAAATGATTTATGTATACTTACGTGAAAAGTCCTGCCGCGGAGTCTATGCATGCAAACGAGACACATAAATCAAGAGTTGAGACATGACACCTAGGGTGTAGATAATGTTTTGAAACCGCAATGTAGCTGGACATGGTAGCTCATTGTGTGGTGTGTGTTGCCAATGGAACCGAACGTGGTAGTCTCATTGGAGGAGTCTTGGTTATCCGTGGAGAGGAGCCTAGAAAACCGCAATGTGGCCGAACGTGGTAACCCATTGTGTGAATTATGAAAACTGCAATATGGCCGGACGTGGTAGCTCATTGTGTGTATGAATTTGGAAACCGCAATGTGGCCGGAATTGGTAGCCCATTGTGTGTGTGTTGCCAATGGAGCCAAACGTAGTAGTTTCATTGGTAACATGTTTAAAAAGTGATTTCGGAAATGTTGATTTGGTAAAGGAAAGGTGAAAATGGTGACACAGTCTTCGACAAGTCGCGTAGGAGAAACTCAGAAAATCATGAACACCAACGTCAGTTTGAATAATGAATGTGGATGTGTCATTATTAACTGTTTTATTAAATATGCATGTACGATGTGGAAATCATTAACTTGATGATCTATTGTATGTAAGTTAAGGGTTAGTAGCTATGGCTTATTCTATTGAGCTTTTGTAGCTCATGATGTTACCTTTGGTGACCCTGACATATTATATTGGTGGCGACGTTGGTATAATGTGTCAGACCTTATAGATGAACACGTTGAACTCTACACCTTGGAGGCTTTCGGAGCCAAGAAGCTGGCTAGGATGGAGGAGCAGGTGGAACAATAGTTAGGAACCTTAGTCTCCCTCTCTTTGTTGAATAAATGTACCCTTGTGAGAATTATGCTGTAATAATGAGCCAGACTCTATTTAGATTTTCAATAAAAATTGTTTATTTAACGTTCCCAAAATTAGGGGCGTTACAATGTCGCCATAAAGATGATGAAAAAGATGTCCTCCATGCCGGGATTGGGACTAGGGAAGAACTTCCAAAGACCTGCGAAGTTTGAATCTCACAAAGCTCTGATGCACATGACCGGTCTTGGCTACCTACCTTCAGGCGACATTAAGGAGAAAAAGGGAGATAGACTGGAAAATTACTTTGTTAAAGAGAAAGCAAAGCAAGTCTACCAGGGGCAGCTAGAACCATTTTGGGATAAGGAAACCAATACTTTGCTGCCAGGGTTTGAAATATTTGCCAATGATGTCTTGTCAGAAAGCAAGGAAGAATTTGAGGTTGCAGAAGAACCAGGGAAGCCAACCAATTGGATTGAGCTCTTTAACATATGAAGTCTAGCGATCCTGTTTAAAGAGGACGAACTAATGGGTACAGTCATGGAAGCTGAAGTGCTGATGTTGGGACAGGAGGATCTCGAAGACCCAACTTCGCTCATCATGGACGCCGCTGGAGATTACAAGAATTGGACTTTGCTACCAAGTGCAACATGTCATGGGTCTGATTCTGAGTTCGAGTCCGAGTCATATGAGTCTTTTGAGTGTTTTGAGTCTGAGTTGGTGCCTCTTGGCCCAACTCCTCATAATCTGTACTTCAAATTTGAGTCTACCCGTATGTATGGTGCCCCCGAGGCCTTTACTGATGATGAAATAAATGAACTTGATTTCACTTACTACCTTGATTTTGAAATAAATTGTGTCGACCTTGATGATGAAGAGATCGATTTTGATGGGGATATCCCTAAGGAAATTTGATCCCTAGTCGAAAGGGAAGATGAAAGACATGCTCAGCTTGTAAAGGAAGAAATTGTTTTAATAAATTTGAGAGATGAAGGGAATCCTTGAATGATTCAAATCGGTTCCGCAGTGTCTGCAGAAGAGTGACAAGCTCTCATAAGTTTACTAAAAGAATTCGATGATGTTTCGCGTGGTCGCATGCTGATATGACCGGAATCGATCCCAAAATCGTGGAACACGGAATCCCCCTTCATCCTGATACAAAACCTGTAAAGCAAAAATTGAGGCGTATGAGATCTGATTGGGTGCTTAAGATAAAATAGGAAGTCACTAAAGAGATTAATGCAGGATTTCTAATTGTAACTGAATACCCTTAGTGGGTTGCAAACATCCTTCCCGTCCCTAAAAAGGATGGTAGAATTAGGGTCTGCATTGATTTCAGGAACCTAAATAAAGCGAGCACGAAGGATGACTTCCTACTACCGCACATTGATATACTGGTTGACAAAACCACTAGGCATGCTTTACTTTCTTTCATGGATGATTTTTCAGGATACAAACAAATCCTCATGGCCCTAGAGGATCGGAAAAAAACCACATTTATCACTGAATGGGGAACCTATTGCTACCAGGTGATGCCTTTCGGACTAAAGAATGCAGAATCCACTTATCAACGAGCCACTATGACCTTGTTGTACTACATGATCCACAAGGGAGTAGAGGTTTATGTTGATGACATGATTGTCAAGGCGAAGGAGCGAGAAGGACACTTACATGCACTCAAGAAGTTCTTTGAGAGAATCAGAAAGTACAGAATGCCCTTTAACCCAGACAAATGCATGTTCAGGGTTACAACTGGAAAAATGCTTGGATTCATGGTCACTACTTGAGGTATTGAGGTCGAACCATCAAAAATCAATGCTATTCTAGAAATGGAGCCGCCTCAGTTCGAAAAGGATGTAAGAAGTTTCCTTGGCAAGGTGTAGTTTATTAGTCGATTCATTACCACATTAACTTCAATCTGCGAGCCAATATTCTGCCTGCTAAAGAAAGATGTACCATTCAAATGGGACAATAAGTGCCAGAAAGCTTTTGAGGAAATTCGAACTTATTTGCAAAATCCACCGGTATTAATACCCCCTGCACCGGAAAAACCTTTGATCTTATACCTGTCAATCACTCCGTCTTCTATGGGGTGTATATTGGCACGGAAAGGAGACGATGGAATTGAAAGGGCTGTCTATTATTTGAGCAAAAAGATGGTTGGATGTGAGAAGTGTTATACATAATTGGAGAAGACATGCTGGGCGCTTGTCTGGGCTTCCAAGAAATTGAGACATTATATGCTAGCCTATCCAGTAAAGGCTAATTTCTTAAATGGATCCCTTCAAGTACCTATTTGAGAAACTGGCCCTTACGGGAAGGATGGCAAGGTGGCTACTCATGTTATCAGAATTTGAATTAAAGTACGTCACCAGGAAGTCCGTGAAAGGAAAAGTTGTTGCTGACTTCTTAGCTGACTACCCAATTAAAGGAGGTGAAGATGCCAAGTTTAAGTTTCCTGACGAAGA
Organism: Rhododendron kiyosumense; assembly: GCA_019656275.1. NCBI lineage: Eukaryota > Viridiplantae > Streptophyta > Magnoliopsida > Ericales > Ericaceae > Rhododendron > Rhododendron kiyosumense. Next base: position 75,310 of record BPLS01027749.1, read on the forward strand.
CATAATGACTCTAGCTGAAGATGTTTGGAAATTGTACTTCTACGGGGCTGCTAATAAGAAAGGGTTTGGAATCGGGGTGTTGCTAATAGTACCCAATGGGTCCCATATTCCGCTCGCATTCAAGCTAAATTTTGAGGTCACTAATAATCAAACAGAGTATGAGGCTTGCATTGTAGGTATGGAAGCAACAATCAAAATTGGTATAGAGAAATTGGAAGTGGTGGGAGATTCCAACCTGGTAGTGTCGCAAGCCAACGGTGATTGGAAAGTCATAGAAGAGAAACTAAAGCTGTACCATCAAGATCTTGAGGATCTCATTCCTCATTTTAGCAAGATAACCTTTACTCATATACCGAGGCTCAAGAATCGATTTGCGGATACATTGGCAACACTGGCATCCATGGTCGTTGATGAGCCTAATGATAGTCACCCTTGGTATTAAGACATTTGGAGATTCATGGAAAAAGAAGAATACCCTATTGAAGCAAACAAGAAAGATAAAATTGCTCTCCAGAGGATGGCAGCTCAGTATATCATTTGTGGAGGAAATCTATATCGGAGGTCACACTGTGGCATGCACAAGTTATGCATCCATGGTGCAGAGACAAGAAGGGAAATGGAAGAAATTCACGAAGGTGTGTGTGGCCCTCACATGAATGGCATGATGCTCACTAAGAAGATCCTTAGGCAGGAGTATTTTTGGTCCACCATGGAAACAGAATGCGTGGAATACGTGTGGCAATGTCACAGATGTCAAATTCATGCCAACCTCACGTATGTCCCACCATCCGAGCTGCATCAAATGACCTCCCCATGGCCTTTTTCAATATGGGGAATTGACGTCATCGGAAGGATCATGCCAGCGGCATCTAATGGTCATAAATTTATTTTGGTGGCCATTGATTACTTCACGAAATGGGTGGAAGCTGCATCTTACACCACTATAACCGCGGTTCAAGTTACACATTTTATCAAGTAAAATGTCATCCACCGATATGGAGTCCCTTAAGCGTTCGTGTCTAACAATAAGGTTCATTTCAAGGGACGAGCCAGGGAGGTCTTGGATGAGTTCCAGATCCAAGTGCATAAGTCAACAATCTACCGACCACAGACCAACGGAGCCGTGGAAGCAACTAACAAAACAATCAAAGAACCATTCTGGAAAAGACAATTCAATCTGCAATAGATTGGCATGAACAGTTGCTGTTAGCTTTATGGGGGTATCGCACATCCGTACGCACACCAACAAGGGCAACCCCTTACTCCTTAGTCTACGATATGGAAGCTGTACTTCCCATTGAGTTAGAAGTTCCATCTCTTCGAACTATGATCCAGTATGAGTCTAGGAGGCAGAATGGTTAAGTAATTGATTTGAAGAGCTCATGTTGTTCGATGAACGCCGGTTGAGGGCCCTCTATCATATTCAAGGATATCAAAAAAAGATCGCGTGTGTTCAATAAGAAAGTAAAGCCTAGGGACTTGATAGAAGGTGATATGGTTTTAAAAGAAATCCAGGCACCAGTTTACGGTCCAAGCGAAAAGTTCCGACCAAAGTGGTCCGGGCTGTACATCATTAAGACCATCCTATCCGGAGGAGCTACGCAGCTTATTGACTTGGATGGAAACGAGTTTTCAACTTTGGTCAACCTAGATCAACTCAAGTGCTACTATCCCTGAGAGAAGCTCACTGGTCTGAAAACCGCAAGGGCAAGCAGTCCCAAGCAAAAATTAGAGCAAAATCCTGTTAGGACGAAAACCCGCAAGGGCATCCTAGGCAAAAATTAAGGCATACAACAAATGAGCTCACTAGGCCGAAAATCTGAAAGGGCGGTACTAGGCAAAATTTAAAGTGCAAAAGGAAAGTGTCAAAACCAGAGTGAACCCTACCCTGAACTACATTATGACCTGATTCCTTTATCGCAAGGATACATAGGCAGCCTCACTCTGAGGCCTAGTCACAATCAATCAAAATAAAAATCCAGGTTGAATTCGAAACGCTGAATCAAAGAGGGAAAAATCCTCCGCGACTCATTTTATTATAATAACTACTTCTAATACATAGGCCTGAGCATGACTTTCAAAAATAAAAAGGGCAATATGATGAAACTGGGTCCACAATTTATTCTACGGTCAGGGTAGTAGGATCGAGTCAGTTTCCTTGAGCCCCAGCCCTCGCGGCAATATCCCTCTTAAGCCATTTTCGGTAACTCCCGCGTGCTATCACAAACGGGTAAGGATGTGCATCGGTCACCTCACAAGTCCTCCAGAATTGCTAGTAGTTGCGAAGAACGGAATGGCAAAAGCAAGGCAGAACAACATCTACTACAACCTCTGCAGGGACCTCCTATCTAAAGTCGAGCTGACGCTGAATTCGATAGGGAATATAGAAGGTGAAAGCCTCCAAACCAACAAGAACGACCCACTGAGGACCCATGAAGTGCACTATCATAGGTGGAAGGTTTAGCCACAGACACCTCCAAGAAATAGTCTCAGCCCGCAAATGCTTGAAGAAATTGAAAGAATAGTTCATATGCATAGATATATAAACACATGGGCATCCATGAGTTGAAATACATGGCAAAATGAGGCTCGCAAGCCTGATGCTCAAAACCCTATCTACCAAGGGTAAACAGGCACCCTACAAAAGGAAGCACACAGGCTCCACCAAAAGGCAAAAAAAAAAAAAGCAAAAGAGGAAACTCAATCCTAATCCTCATCGCCATCCTCGCCCTCCTCCTCGTCCTCCTTAGAGACCTTGTCCTCTGCCTCAGAACTAGCAACTTCCTGAGTGCGAGTAACCCCGGGCATGGTACTCCCAGAAGTATACTCTAGATCAATGTCTGTAGGCTTCTTGGTCTCGTTGGAAACGGCGATGGGCTCCTCCTCGGTACCACTGGAGTGTCACTGTCTCTTCGATGGCTGCTACTCCCGAGAACCAGCAGTAGAAGCCTGTTGCACAGGCATGCGAACAGATTTCCAGATAATCCTTATGAAGCCCCTCCTCTTGTGTAACATCCTATATTTTTTTCCTAAATGGTAATTTTACTTGAGTTTTAAATTTAGACAATATGGGACTATAAATAAAAAAAATGAAAGAGGCATTTGGTGGTGGTGAGAGGAGCTTTGTGTGAGTGTGTGAACACGTGGTAAGTGTATAGAATTAATGGGTAGGTGGCACACCTTTGTGGCTATAAGTGCTTATGTGCATAATTAAGAATGGTGAAGAAACTTGTCCTTTTCATATATATAAGTAATTGATACTTGTCCATTTTACTCTGAGTTTTTCGCATAGATGCAAGCCGTTGAGTTATCCATCTTTTGAAGCAAGAAAATCATGGGTGATTTGAGGTCTGGTTGAAGTACAAATTAGGGTGCCAGTTCTTAAGGCGGTGTTCACATCACATACGATAATTTTAAGGTATCAGGTAGTGTGCAATACATTCCTAATTAAATCTCTTTGCAAAGAGTATTCACTACAAGAGAATATGCTATTTGCGTCGACCTATTTGCGTCGGCAAGGACACCATTTGCGACGGGAAGAGTCTTTTGCATCGGCAATGCGTCGGCTGTGGGGGGGACAAAAATGGTGGGGTGTCAAAAAGTTTTTTGCGTCGGCATGCTGTCGCATAGTATTTGCGTCGGCATGCGCTGTCGCTAATAGTTGTTTTGCGTTAGTATTCTTGCCGACTCAAAAAATTTGGAAAAAATATGATCATTAGCATCGGGACGCCTTGCCGTCGTAAATAGCATTATTTTCGTCGGCCTATGCCGTCGCCAATGGTTCAGGTGTAAACTTATTCCTTTTGCGTCTGAGTTTGTGCGGTCGCAAAATTGCAAAACATCTATACATCTTAGGAGCAATCGCTGACCCTTTTTTTTTTGTTACTAATTACATATACTAACCTGCATATATAGTTTTCTGGACATATAAAACAAGAAGGCCTAATCCATCCAAAGCATGTCCTCATCCATTCTAATATAAAAACCATCGTTCATTCAAAAACCAACATTAATCCATTCATTCAATCTCGAGAGGAGATCCACATTACAATATTGCTCCAATTACATGTTCAGGGAATAAAAGCTAAAGTAGGCAATGCCAATAGTACTAAAAATTAAGTGGAATCCAAAACATTGCATCTTCACGATCATTACACGCTTTAGTCCTCGACAAACACCTGCAGAAGAAGATAGATATACAAGAATGAGATGCTGACTTATATTTATGTATGCATTTGCAATCACATGAAACAATAAAATTTCATCTTTACATAAGAAAACCGCCAAGCAACAATGCAACCACCAGATCTGTTGATAACCCCAATACGTGCCCATGTCCAAACTTGCTACACATGTATCAGTAAGCAGAACCTTCCTATGTATAAATATCAAAATTCAATTTAAGAGGCTATTGACTAGGGACATTGGTCGGATTCGGGTCGGGTTGGACCCGACCCGACTTTAATCACATTCCCCCAAACTCCATCCAAGACAGATCGACCACTGGTCAGATTCCTGACCGACCGCAGAAACGGATTGGGCGGTCAGGTTCAGTCGGGTTGTAGATCTACTAACCCTTTTTGTGAAAGTGAATCAATTACGGAGAGAGAAGGAAAATTCATTAACATCGACAGATTGATCGCTAATAGTAGTTACAGTACATAGGAAACACAAGTCAATCAAAATACTATTGACCATCAGAATATATTCATAGGAAACGCAAGTCCAAGTCAACCACCCACCATAAATAACCATCTTAATACAAAATAGTCTGCTAAAAAAATGGCACATATTCAGTGCAATGCTCAATTGATTCCTGCTCGACAGATCTCAAAAGTCATTTGGAATGTCAAGCGCATATGATGGAAAAATAAAATCACACTTCTCCATAGAATCTAGAACTGCATAACACATGCTATCGGGAAAGATGTTAACAAACCTTTTGTTTTCTTATCGCTGCCTCGGCTTTTGCCTTCTAAAGGTTCTCCAATTCAGAGATTTTAGCTTCCTCCTTCTTCATGCATTTTCAATGAATGGATGAACCTTTAGAGTGTATTTCATCAAGAGAAAGTTAGATACTCAGTAAAGCTGACTAGGTTGAACAAGGCATCAACAAAAGTATTTCGTCAACATTATTGTGATCTTCCATTGACGAAATCTGACTAGTTTGAACAAGGTGCTAACAAAACTACAAGACAGCGTCCTTGTTAAAATTAATGCCTTTTGTTTTTTATTGCAATGTTCTAGTGCTTATGTTAGTTTTGAAATAGTTTAAAGTATGGTGTCCCATTTGGTCTTTTACCTCGTCCCTATGTAAAGGGCTTTGCCATAGTATTTAAAGGAGTAATGGAATGAAAAAGGTAGAGCAGCCCCATTTCATGTTTCTTTTTCCCCTGTTTTCCAGAGAGCAGCATCTCTCTTGCTCTGTTTTCTCGGTAGTATTGACTGCATTTGAGCAGTCCGCTTCTCCCATTTTTCTTAGCTCTTTCTCCACCAAAAAATCAAGGTTAGGCTAGGGAAATGCCAACAGTCTTGAAGAAAACAAAAATAGTACAACGGTCAAACTAATGATAATGCAGGTAGAGCAATAAACTAACAGTCCAAATTATAATTCATTAACCAATCTGCTAAGATACCTTAGTGCCAACAAAGCAAAATTAGATAAATTCTTCTTGCACTGAGAAAGCCAGGTCATGGATGTTCTTGGGGTTCAAGGTATACAACCCATAGCACAGCAATACTGCATTGACAGATGATGTTAGATAAATTCCAGTTCAACAACAATGAAACCAAAGAGAACTCTAGTTTGTCATATGCATAAAAGCAGCTCTCACCAAAAAATAAACAGTTATTACACACACTGACGTGGCCGCTGCACCTCACATACTAACACGGTACTTTGGTCTAAACTCTAATGAATATATGAAAATCAACAGTTGGATCACAAAATTGCGAATCATGAATGCCTACAGGAAAGAAATTGATTCACATATCTAAGACCAATCCAAAGGTCATCTGAACATGATATCTGATTTCAGATACCTATCTATCTTAAGTTACTCTTGAACCTTCATCCATTACTTTCATCTTTACTGGATTGCATACACTTGAGCCAGGAGTGTGAAAGATAACTAAACAAAAAAGTTGCACAACTCTATTCGCAGCCTCACAGGTGAAATGCTAAAATCAATGCATTTGTCACAAATACGACACTGATTCTTTTACATGAAATGCTACCAAGATCAACACATCAAGAAAATACCATGAGATAGTAATTACCCTGTATGTATTCCAGTTATCAGAATGCTTGGACATCAAGCTTGGTCAAATACTGTGCTTCAGTGTCTAATAAGCCCCCTTGAAAATACTCTTCCAATTGTCAAACTTCAAGGAAAAACAAGAATCAAGTTAGAGCTTTATAAAACTTTTATGTCAACACCACTTATATGAAACTAAACACTTCGTTTATCCATTAACATAAGAGTAAATGATATGTTTCGTTGCGCGCGCGCGCATGCACACACAATAAAGCAAATATTGTAAGATAAGTATTTGGCTGTAGCACGGTTAAAATAAAAATAAAAATAAATCGGCTGTAGTCAATACGATTGGCTCTCTGGGCAACCAAAAAACAGCAGGTCAAGTTCTAATTTTATTTTTTTTGGTTACAAAGGGAAGGAAGTTCTAATTTTGTTTCGTTTCCGTGATTCTCTGGAATCTAACAGCAGCAAGTCAAATTAACATTATAAAATCGTTTTTTTATTTTATCGGCAAATATTAGAAATCATTTGTAATAAGATGAAAGGTCAACTACCCCAATTCAAGTCTAAACCATGGGAATAAAATTTCAGAAAATTATTGCCCAACATGTATCTTTTGCCTATGTGATCAACAAAGTCAAAGCTTGCGTAAATTGACAAAACCCACAAACCATTTGCCAATTAGCAAAAACCAAAAACAAGTAAAGTAAAGCCTAAACTTTGAAACTACAGACGGGCTTTACAATCTTAAACACTGTCACACCCCAAAAATGAGAAGTGACCGGCCGTAAACCATGAGGCTAATCCATGGAACACGCAGCCTGAATAAATCAAAGTAACCGAAAATCAAATGATCACTTTTTCGTTATTGATCAAATCAAAAGCCAAATGTGTCTCATCATAAATATGGGGCACAACCATCCCATGAACCAAATAACATCCAGTGATCCAACAATAATAAAAAGAATTTGTTATCTAGAAATTGTTTCGAATGCGGAAGCGATTTTTAAAATAAAACTAAAGTCAGACACCCTAAGGAGGTCAACCAAAATAAATCCCCGAGATGCCGCCAGAGTCCTTGCCCCCAACTTGCCTGAAAGAGAAGTTGGAATAAATCCGTCAGCTGACGAGCTCAGTGAATAGCAACTATGTATATTAAATAAAGTTGAAAGCAGGGATGAAAATAGTTTACCATTAAACATAATTTGGAATACGAGGTGTCCAGCAGAATAATAAATTAATCAATGAAGCATTTAACAAATAAATATTCTTGGTGGTGATCACAACATCAACTCCATCAACAATGGGGAACCACAATCAAACAGTACCATGGCCAAAACAAATCTCAACAAAATTGGATCCAATATCGAACTTAGAGTCACCAGGATTGGGAGCCCGTGGTACTTTTCCCTAAGACGATCCGGCAAAAGAAAGCCGTTGAGCATTAGGGTCACCGGCCTAACACGGTCTTTTCCCCAATGGCCAGGGTCCCCAACACGAGAAGGAATAAGTTCCCTGGACTTCCGAAATAAATGTTCCCATTAATATCCACCAAGTTCTCACCAAAAAGAATATTAACAATTGATCTCAGAAAATTCATCGCATGCCAATTTATAGAACAACTTATAAATAGTTTTGATTCTCCGAATAACATCCATATAAATTTATGAAAGAAATACTTTTAAGGGACACAGGGAACTTTCAAAAATACGTAACATACTTAACTACTCACCTGGGTCCAAAGCTAATGCAACTCGAATATGCAAAAAGACTAACCTGTAAAAATAAAGCATATAAATTGACTAATTAATACATATCTATCGCTGACCATTGAAGTTAGAAGTATCATTAATTAGTAAAAGGTCCAAACTTAGAATCTAATCCTAGGGTGCTAAACCAACAATGGACACCAACACAACCACCACTCAAGCCTATTCCCAATTAGCTCACATGCATCACCAAATTGAAGCCTTTTTTTTGCCTGTACAACACAGCACCAAAACTCATGCACGGCAAATCCAAGCAACCCACAAAGAGACAAGTCTTGCTCTTTTAATTACCTCCATGATCAAATCCCCCACTTGGGCTCCCTGTTATTCAATCTCACGCACACGCACAACCCGAACGGAATTCGGACTCTCCACTTTACACTAATCACAACATCACCTGCACACCCATCTGCTCTCTCTCTCTCTCTCTCTCTCTCTCTCTCTCTCTCTCTCTCTCTC
>BPLS01027749.1:113797-137761 GCA_019656275.1 Rhododendron kiyosumense
CAGCTTGCAGAATGGAATTTCACTGATGATGATCAAGGGTTTACTACAACGGAAAACAGTACTCCAATTCATGAAACTATAGAAATTGTGGAGACGATTGAAGCAAAAGACTAGTTAGGTGTGACCTCAAGAGATTCATAACTAAGTTTTTATAAATTATGGTCTTACTTACTATAATTTATGTTATTATATGTGGTTATCTCAATGACAAGCTAGTGCTTGTGACGTGTCTTGCCTATAAATTTTGTGCCCGTGATGCAGCAATATGTATTATGAGGAGTTTTTAAGTGTAAATTGAGGTAAAGTAATAATAAATTATTGGCTCGTGACACCACGAGATTGCTGTGCTTGTTCTTTTTTTGGTAAATTCAGTTCATCGTATAATATGGTTGGTAGTATTTACCTTTATCCATAACTAAACAACATGGATGAGCTATATACTTTCTCGTGTGGTTTTGCCTAGATGTTTTTCTATACAATTACAACAGGTTTGATAAAAGTCCAAAAGAAGAAAAAGAAAGCGAAAAGGGGAAACATGAAACAAGCATAGCTCCAATTAGGCCTGTGCAAAATACCCGCATACCTGCGGGTCCGACTCAACCCGATCCGAAGAGTCTCGGTCAGTTTTGAACAGATATCTCGAACGGTTACGGGTTGGATATTGGTATAAAAAAAAAAGGTCTCGGTTCGGGGTTCGGGTCCTTATCAAACGTACCCGTTGGGTCCGACCCGTCCGACTATATTACGTATATCATATATTATATACTATACATATATGATGTCGTACACCTGTACACCCATTTAATGCTAGTGCAGGTCTCAAAACCCACGCCCATTTTGCCTGAAAAGAAGTTCTAAACTTCTGTACTTCAAAACCCACACGTTATCTCTATTCTTTAATACCCATCCCTTCTCTCTCTCTGCATCAATTCTCTCTTTTCAAGAGAAAAATCAGATTGAAGCCATTGTTGAAGGGAAATGCCGATGGTGCAAGGAGAGTTGCTTTTCCCCCCTCCCCTGACACACCCTCCCTCTCGACCCCACCCCTCCTTTCCCATTTTAACTCCAACACCTCCCGCCTTCCTTCTTTTCAGTATCTTTCTTTCTTTTTTTCCTTCATTCTTTTTTTGTTAATTTTCAATTCTTTTCTTTATTTCTTTTCTTTCAATGAGTACTATAAGACTCATTATTTAGTTTTAAGATTCTCTTAGAGTATTCATTGAAAGGTTTTGGAGCTAAAAATTTATTACGACCGTTTAGAATGAAATGCTCAGAAAAATAATATCTTTGCACCTGTTCAAACAAATTGAAAATTGAAAATCTTATTTTTTTAATTATATTTTTTAATATATATATATATATATCTAGGAAAAAAAAGGAAAAAAAATAGTCGGAGTAATTTTTAACTATATTTTTTAATATATAAACGATGTAAAAAAATAAGAGTTCCAATTTTCAATCCGTTTGAACCGGTACGAAAATGTTATTTTTCTGATCATTTAATCCTAAATGGTCGTAGTAAATTTTTGGCTCTAAGGCCTTGTAACGAGCACCCTAAAACGCATTATTTAGTTTCAGGGCTCTTTTAGGGTGTCCATTGAAAGACTTTGGAGTCAAAATTTTATTACGACCATTTAGGATGAAATTATCAAAAAAATAATATCTTTGTACCAGTTCAAACGGATTCAAAATTGAAACTCTTATTTTTTTACACCATTTATATATGAAAAAATATAGTTAAAAATTAATCCGACTACTTTTTTTCCTTTTTTCCATCTAATACTTCAAACAAAAAATTGGGTTTCCATCTTCTAATCCTATCATGTTCATTAAACAAGATTAATTAAACCCACTTTTGTGAAAGTAGTTGATAAAAATTTCCTTTTTTTCCCTCTACCACATTTCGTTTGGATCCCTTCATATTAGAAGTGTTCGCTTAAATGAAAAGGTATTATTAGTTCGTCTTGCTAAGAGGAATTGAAAATTTTAAAATTATGATTGGAACTCAAATTTTTTTGAAAAAATACAAAATAAAGCAAAGAAGACAATTTAACAAACACGAAAGATTTGCAAATAGGATTTTCTCCCAAACTAAAAAAGATAAGTAGGGAGTGATTTTCTCCCAAGCCATTCTACTAGCATTAAAATCAATTTTCTCTATCACACACACACTTCGAGTAGGTTTGAATTAAAAAGTAGGGAGCGATTATTTTTCACCTTTATTCAATTTTTTTTGCATTTGTTAGTTTTGTGTCAAATTTTTGTGACTTATTGGTTCGTCTAGACAAAAGTAACAAAAAAAAATTATAATTTTTTTATCGGAACCCAATTTTTTTTGAAAAAGAGAAAAAAATAAGTCAAAGAGATGTCTTTTTGACTTATTTTTGTCTTTTAAAAAAAAATATGAGATTCGATCAAATTTTTTTACTTTTTCGGTTCCTCTCATGGAGATGAACTAGTAAGTCAAAAAAGTGTGACGCAAAACTACCAAATGCAAAAAAAAAAAAAAAAATGAATTAAGATGAAAAAAAACCACTCCTTACTTTTTAATTCAAACCTACCCGAAGTGTGTGTGTGATAGAGAGAATTGATTTTAATGCTAGTAGAACAGCTCAAGTGTGAGATGATTTGTGTTTTCACGAAAATGGAGAGAGAGACAATTTCTGGTTTAGCTAGTTTTGTTTTTGGAGGAGTCACTGAAAGTGAGTGTATAGCTCATATTGAACTCACTCTCAATCCATTTAAACTCATGTAAATATGGGTTCATATGAATTGAACCCTTATAAACCCATTATACGAAATGGGCAAATTGGGTTGGATTATAAGTGGACAGGTTTGGGCGGGTTCAAAAATATGGGTTGGAATTGCCACCTCTAGTTATAATTAAAGATAAGAAGGTAAGAAGAAAAAAATCTGAAGAAGTGGTTATAAATGAAGATAAGAAAATGAGAAGAAAATCTGAATGAGTGGTTATAATTGAAAATAAAAAAGAAAAATTATTATTTTAAACATAAAAGATAAAATAATTTATAAATTAAATAAATAAAATATTACTGTAGTTTAACCGGGGTGGGGGTTGACGGGGGAATAGGAAAAAGGGAGGGGGACCGAGGGTAATAAGGGAAATTGGGCTGTGAGGTCGGGGGTAGCAATTTACTTCTATCACTTGCCTTTTCTCTCTGTTATGACTTGCTTTTTCAGAAGTAAGTTTTCATCGTAAAAAGTGGATCTGATGGAGAACGGCGTCGCCTCCGCCTCTCTCTCTCACGTCCCTCGCGTCAGGCGTCCACCGTTCGACCTCGGAATGACGGAATCAGTGAAGCTCTGAAGTTTGAACCCACAAACGGCTTGCTCTCTCTCTCAATTTTTTTTCTGAGTTTTTCCATTTTTGCATTTGTGTTTGGCTGAGATCTGAATTTGATTTGTTCGAATTTGATTTGTTCGAACTTCTGAGATTCATTTAGCCCGACCCGACCCGACAAAAACATTCGGTTTCACAGACGGTTTTGGTAGTTTAGCAGATTGGTTACGGGTTCGGAAATAGACTACCCGACTAGTCGGGTCGGGTACCCGGGCCGACCCGTGCACACCCCTAGCTCCAATATGTGGTATTTGCAATGTGGATTCACATCGGAGTAGAGAAACCCTTCAGGGCTTCAACAGGCCAGTATCAATCAACTGGGAATACTGTGATTATTGTCATTACCATCACCAACAATTGGGAAGAATATCAGGATCAAATTGGTGGTCGACTAAGCCACTAAGGTAAAGTGCAATCAAACACAAGTAAAGTGCAGTCAAACTTACAGGCTAGGTGTGGTGACTAAGCCACTATGGTATCAATAAATTCAACCTTAACATGGGAGCTAGCCATTTTTACTTAGCCATTAAAACAAGGATGATGCTATGGTGTCCCCGGTCATTTTGGAGACACCGTAATTTTTGGCATGACTTTACCATTAGGAGCATAACTAAAATCAATTACAAGCATAACAGAACTCAAACAAGGCATAACCAAGGAATATCCAAAAAGCCAACCAAGTCGTAACTAAACCCAACCAAGGCATAACAAATAAGTTATGCCTTGCTATGGTTTTGGTTATGCCTTGCTATGGTTCTGTTATGCTTGTAATGGTTTTTGGTTATACTCATAATGGTTTTGTTATACCAAAAGTTACGGTGTCCCCAAAATGACCGGGGACACCGAAGTCATTCCCTTAAAACAACTATCCAGGGCATATCTCATTGTACGTATAGTATCATTATAGATGTTATCGACACTGAAGTATAAATTCTCAAATGCACATTCATGTGACTGCAAGTCATCTAGTATCAATAGCTTCCCTTCTTTTCTGGGTATACCTTTCCAATATCGGTTACTGAAAAGATAAAACCACCCAGCTTCTGGTTCTGAGGACCCATGACTTGCCGCACTGAAGTCATTCATTACCTCAGCTACTCTTTCCTTTCCAAATAGTCTTTTTATTGCCATTTCTGCTTCAGAAAATTTTCCTTGCTGCAACCAAATTTGTATAGCTTAGCTAGCTTCCCTTACACGTACCAAAATTTGCGACCAAATGTAACCAACAAGAAGAAAACCTGATAAAGCCACCTAGGGCTTTCTGGAGAAAATGCCATTCCTACCGATAGAACAGAGGGGATAATTGCAATGCCAAACATTGTCCTCCACCTAATAAAAGAGGGAAGAGAATACAAAAGAAAGAGTGGTGGTTACAAAAAACTCTCTCAACTTCCTCAAAAGTTACTTAAAATGGGATGATCCAAAAACAAGGGGTACGACATATAGAATTTTATTAGTATCGAAGGGGTCGTATTCTGAAACTGGTCCTCATTCCTTATGCCCTTTTGTTTAACAAGGGATGCAGCAATTTTTAAGGACAAACTTATCCAATCATTTGATCAGGCAGAATTTCTAAATATAACCGTACTTTTGGCAGATTGGCTGGTAGAGGAAAATGCACTAAATATGTAGTATCAGTCTTAGCACCTTTGAACGGCATCTATGAACTTCTTTGGTGCATTCATATCTCCCTAAACATCAAAACTACCTTCCCATCATGTAGGTATCACGCAAGAAATACATACCATGAAGGATTTCCTGATAGATCCAAGTGTGCCGCAAATTTCAGTTGGTGATATATAACCATTGGAAAGAATATCAACCAAAAATGATAGCTATCAGAATATAACAACAATACTTAAGTTAAAACGACATGTTAATACCTCAGATATGTAAAGTGTTACAATAGCAGAGGAGATGCCAATTCCAATTCCAGCAAGTAAACGGCCAATTATTGATGTCTGACTGTCTGTACACTCTGGGCTGTGGCACTGCATGATTTGACAACATTTATGAGTTAGTTTTGCTACCAAAGCAATAGCACAACCTGGTCATCGAAAACAAAGAGACATACCAAAGAAATGCTCCTACATCAAGGGGAATTGCATCCAGTTGAAATGTTTTTGTTCTGCCAAACTTGTCAGCCAATGTTCCCCCAGTAAATGACCCAACAGTAGCACCAGCAAAGATTGTGCAAAGCTGCAGATCATATTCCACCAAAACTAAGTAAAAATAATCTACACTACACATTCCAACAGGAACCACAAACTTGTAACAGTACACAAAGTACACAGATGACTGGTGGACATGGGCATATCCTGCCTCAACTAAAACTATTAATAATAAAATCATTCATTACCAAAGTAGGAGTCTTGAAAATGCATATGGTCCATCTAAACTCTCTCAAAAATGGAAATTTTTACATTTAGTGTATCAATTTTGGACTATGAGCCTAAAAAGCTCTATGTGAACCTTCCAAACAATTGACCTGTCTACAAGGTATAAAAACACGATTAATGGGGAGAAAAGGGTACAGCCAACACTTGTTTTAAGCACAGAGCTTTATTGGTCTTTATTTGAGATGCCTAAGGGGTAAGGGTAAAGGCACATATCAAAGTAAAAGATTCGCTAAAGTGAAAGACAAGCAAAATAACATTGAACGTACACCTGATGTCTGAAACAAAATGTAACCTTTGGATCGTTTTCTTTCTTCAAAACTCAAGGGGTGACGGTGTCAAGAAAATAGATGCTTGCAAATCATGCACCGCAAAAAGATTTGCTACGGTGTCTAATTTGTTAAGGCCTTACAAAAGAATTGGATCACATATTTGCTCTTTCTTGTGTCTCAGTTTCTGAGGTTGGGTGTCTCTAAGTTCATGAACATATGATGAGATGATCGGAGTGAATTCAGTCTATTAGACCAAGTTTATTAGACCAAGAAAATTTATGATTGGAAGTGCTAAAACAAATAAGGGAACACAACATTTACATTCCATAGTCCTTTCATATTCCACCATTGAACTTGTATGCCATTATTCTCACACAAAACAATTACTACGCACTCACAATGATCAATGCCATTATAGCAAACCCCTGGGGAAAAACATGCCATGATGTGAGAAAGTCATGCTATATTTGAGTCTAGCTTCTGACAAAGTGGGATAAAAAGTCTAATCTCTTTCAAAATCACTCCATTCAATGGTATTTAACTTAGGTCTTGTTTTTCTCCTTTAAAAAATAGGTTGGCCTACCTACTCTAAAGTTTCTGCTTTTGCTCGGTTTTCTGTTTTCAAAAAACTTCATTTCAGCTGTAAAAAATCAAACAATATTGCAGTTTTGCTCTTACATTAACTAAGCTTTTCGTAAAATAAACTCCTGCGATAATTTGATGGCAATAAACACTTACTAACAACCAAAAAGTTGTATCAAGATAGATAAACATCTTGTCCAACTGTGAACTCTGAACCAAAACGTTTTCCTTCAAATGGAAGAAGAGTAGACACACTTACATGTTACTTGTTCTACAGGTGTGAACTCTGAAGCAAAAAATTTCTGCTGAACAAACCTATAGGAGTTGCGGGTGATCGAACGTGCCTTGGTTCAAATTCATTGCACTATTTGGTTGTTAAAACATAGAAACAGAAGACAGGGGCATTAAATATGAAATTTATGCTAATGCAAAATTTAATAGACAATAAGCAACCAAACAATAGTGAAATCGAGTCCTCCACTCTTAAAATCCTATAGAGTAAATGAAGCATAAGTTGCATAAGTACATGCAAAAGAGACAATAAGCTTAGTCACCATGTTAAAAAAACAATGAATAACTCAAAAATTGTAGGTTAGCAAAAAGGGAATTACGGAGACACTTGCAAATCTTGTTTCAACCTATGAAAAATTACACAAGAGAATTCCACATACATCCAGATAATAATTGATATGAGAGCTAGAGCTACAATGTTGGAAAAAGTAAGTAATTATGAAAGCCAAATATAAAGGCTACAAATAGTAAAAGCAAAGAGGGAAAAACAATTTAGTGGGGAAAAATACCCTTTCTTTTAAAAGTAAATTCTAGATTAACCATTATCTCCAAAGGAATACAGAACCAGTTATCGGATACAAAATAAGCCATCAATTAGTATTCGTCCAATTGCCAATTGTTTCAAATCGGTTTAGCTTAACTGTAAATCTGTAATATTAGTCAGTTAATCAAAAAATAGGAAAAATTTAAAGAATAAAAGTCTTTATCTTGTTTCCCAATTCGAACACAAAAAAAGCTCATAATGCAGCAGGTTAACATACATTAGTGAAATCATACCACGCTGACAATCATATCGATCAACGGGACACATCGCTTTCAAACCTGCAATTGTGATAGAAGAAGAGAGGGCCGTCGTTAGCTCTATCGGAGGAGGCAAGATTAGCCCACTGTTACTATAGTTGGAAGTCTCATATAGAAGCAAACCCAAAAAATATGTCAGATACATGACATCAAATCATTTAAAGACAACAACTACTCTCTTGGCAAATGTAATGTCATCATATTCTTTATTGGCTTCCCCCATTAGATATCAGTCGAAGTTCCATTGTACTGACAATCTATGTAGTCAGCTATCTTTTAAGGAATCGTAGATGTTGCACATTATTTAATTGGCAGAGTAACAAATTGGAACTTGAAACAACCACCAATGTGAGTGAAGCAAAGCAATAAACACAGAACCACATTTTAACATAAGTTTTTCATCATTGAAGAATAAGGCACCTCATATGTTCTTGTAAAGCAAAAAATTAGCACAGGAATTTCGACAAGCTCAGAAACCAGATTAAATAAAAAAAAAAAGCATCGACAACGAAAGTACTTAAAAGCTTTTTGTGTAGGCAAATAATAAACTAAGCCCAAGAAGGCAAAATCACTGCATGTATTTATTTTATTCCAAAGAGCCACAGGCAAGATTCGTGAAACCGTAGAACCAGAAACCAAAAAGGCCACACTATGCACTTGCACAATAACTAACAAGCACCACAGCCTCTCATTAAACAACACACAACAACAAGCAACCCTAACTTAAGAAAGAACACTCAATAAGCAAAACCCATCTACTTAACAGTACTATCCCATCTCCCAGGCACGCATGGTAGACTGTGTTTGTATATTCCCAATTGACATTCCGGCGAAAACATTAACTCGCTGACTCACCAGAGTAATCACAGGAAGGAAACACATACAAGAAAATGAAAATCTGCCCACACTGTCAAAGTAGTCAGAGTTTCAAGCAAAGTTAAGTTACAGAACAAGGAAACCAAGTATATCCCTTTCTGCACAACAGATTTATCAATGGTACCTCACACAATCAAAAGAGGAAACCAAAAAGCACGTAACAATTACCTCAAACCAGATGCAAATAGCAAGCTTTGCCTTCACTGTGATCACAAATATAGTACCCCAAAACCAACACTTGAGAACGTAGACCAACATCAAAACCCTTGATCAACAACGAAGAAACCATAAACACGCAATTGCACAACCAAATGAACCTCATGAAAAGACACGCAACTGCAGAAACACGTATATAAATCGACATAGAAAATAGAAATCCAAGAAACAGGAACCAAACCTGACAGAACAAGTAACAAACGCCAATTTCACCACTGGAGAAACGAAAGAAACATCACCAAATCACGAAGTCTACAGCGAAGAACCCCCCAATAGTGGCACACCCTACAATCCAAACGTGTATATTACTTGACAACCAAATATACATAAGACAATGGTTAGCTGAGTATTTGGATCGGCCAATCGTTAATGAATAAAAAGTGGCCTTTGACCTTTAGCCTCTCTATCTTGAGTTGTAGACACCCCAATCTAGGCTTCTAGATTAGTTTACTTACAGTTTTTGATTCCCCGATGATGAAATGGATCAAGAACACCCCGGGAATGTTAAGTGTTTGAGTTTTGAGTGTTTGCAAAACCCTTGAACCTAACCTAGTCTAAGCCACTTCAAAAACTAGAAACCCTACTGGTCCGCGCCAGGGTCAACCATCCCGCGCCAGGGCGCACCCTCGCGCGACAGACTGACTCCATCGCGCGATGGTCCAACCTACCACCAACCTTTCTGAAGGAGGACAGTTGGCCACCATTGCAACTTCAGCCAGGCCTCGTGGACTGGCTGAACTCCTCTGTTTCCAACCAGATCCTCCCTCTCTCCCTATTTATACCCATCTCTTTCTTCATTTGAAAGGGTTAGCATTTTCCATGGTTCTTCTTTCAAAGGGTTACCAAATTTTAAGCTCAAAGAACGATTACACTCACAATCCTCCATTTTCACACTTCAACCATCCAAGAACAAAGCTTGTTCTTCCACCTCAACCTTTTCAAACACCTCAATCAAACCTCAAAGCTCGAATTCATTTCAAACTCAACCAAAGGTATAGCATACCTACTGTCTTTCTATTCTGATCCCTGAGGGGGGCTGGCAGGGCCAAGGCTAGTAATCAATACCAGTCCTGGTCCTAAAGCTGGCAAGGTTTCAAAAATCGTCATGGTAGAAACCAGCGCGTGATGGTCCCACTCTCTTGCGCGACACTCCGGTGCTGCATGCGATGGACCGCGGGGGGATTGGTGTCCTATTGTTTTCTACTTATGTATATATGGATCACTCTGCAAGCATGATAATAATCAGTTTACTTCTTTCCTTTGTTAAGAATTTGCTAGTTTGTAGTTAATTTTCATTTCTGCTGTTTTGGAGTACCCCTAGGATCATTCTGGACCTGTACCAGAACCCAGAAATGTGTAAACCAAGCACTGGTCTGGTCCGCGCCAGGGCGCAACCATCCCGCACCAGGGCGCACCCTCGCGCGACAGAGTCACTCCATCACGCGACAGTGCGCCGGGGCGCACCATCGCGCGCCAGACTCGCTCCATCGCGCGACAGTGCGCACCATCGCGCGCCAGTGCGCACCATCGCGCGCCAGAGTGACTCCATCGCGCGATAGTCTGCCTCTGACCAGTGAGTGGCCTTGCACGGGTAGCTCGGCCTTAGGCCTTTATTTTGTCCCCACACTGTTTATGGGATGTTTTATTAATTTGTAGGGCTTTTCAGCCTTTAAACTGTATATTATGCTGCTATATGAACTGCGTGGTTTGTCCTGGGTGTGCACTGGTCCTTCCAGAGCCCAGAGAGTTTGGGAATAAGAGTTGTGGGTTTGAGCTCACTGGCGCGCGCGTGTCTTGGAGTTTTTACGCGCAGGAGTGAACAGTATGCAGTGACTTGTTCAGTGCATACTGGTTTCTTCCTGTGCACGTCACTCCAAAACAGGGGCCTCCTAGTTTGTTTAAAGCAGTCTATTCTCATCCTATACTAATTGCTCATCCATGCTATCTATCACATCCTGCAACCATGTTACAGTTTTAATCCCCTTTAACTGTTCTCCTGCCCTAATTGGCTAAAAATTGATTAATCAAACAGAATCACAAACAAACAACATTTTCGCAAATGCTTAAGTAGAGACCGATCTCCAGATTGGGTGAGAAGGGTGCCATAAAACCCTTCCCCTCTCTTTACCTGGCTCCCGAACCCAGATATGGTTATGACGGACTGGTTCCTTAAATTTTTCAAATCAAATAGCGCGGCAAGTGCTTTGAAATACGGGTCCTTGGGTGTCGGACCTTCAAACCCAAGTAGCGACTCTGTATTTTCGCGAGCTCTTATCATCCAGCTTAAAGCGCTCCATCAAACCGGCATTTAGAAAGGAACGGAATCCTTTTTAAGGGCACGCTGCCCACATGAGTATTCATATTCACCAAATACAAATATTTCATGATCGTGGCCTGTGGGTAGACATGGCATATGTGAATGCACATATGCGTTGGTGTGTAATAGATTTTTTCCGAATAATTCTACTCCTATAAGTTTGCCCTGGAAGTAAAACCACAAAAAAAAAAAAAGAAGAAATGCTATCAGATGGTTATCCACATTATTTCCCATCTTTCACTGATGAATCGTCATACTTGGAAGTTGAAGTACAGCAAACCCAAAAAGCCTATGGTACAATTACGTAACAACTCCTGAAAGAAAAGCAAAATTTAGTTTTTGATCTTATAAAGCTTGTTTTTTTACATGGCTTACAGATTTTCCTCAAGATTTGATCGAGACAATGTCACCCACTGATTTTGTGAGTTGACGAAAAAAGTAGACAACAATTACATAGAACAGCAAAAAACCCACACCTCTAAACTCACTCCAGCCACATGCACACGAGAAATTGAACAACAAAATCACAATACTCGATCTACAAATCTGTTCACACCGTCCACAAAACGTAATTGACCTCCGAAACATGATCGATCTATAAATCTATTCACACCATGTGAGCAAGAAAAAAGGAGAAGACAGATTGGACAGAGGGAACATGGCTTTAACCCTAAAGGGACAGAATCTGACCTGGTACGACCACCCTCAACCTTTAACACCACCAGAATAATCGATCGGCTTGCCCCCGCAACAAACCCACAAACGCTGTTCTCTCTGACCATCTGTCGCCTACACTTCTTGTTCTTCCGTTCTTCTGTCGGTGTCCAAGACTCTCTCTCTCTCTCTCTCTCTCTCTCTCTCTCTCTCTGCTCTAAACAAGATGAATTTTCCTAATAATTCTACTCCTATAAGTTTGCCCTGAAAGTAAAACCACACCAAAAAAAAAAAAAAAAAAAATGCTATGAGATGGTTATCCACATTATTTCCCATCTTTCACTGATGAATCGTCATACTTGGAAGTTGAAGTACAGCACACCCAAAAAGCCCAAGGTACAATTACATAACAACTCCTGAAAGAAAAGCAGAACTTAGTTTTTGATCTTATAAAGCTTGTTTTTTTACATGGCTTATAGATTTTCCTCATGATTTGATCGAGACAATGTCACCCACTGATTTTGCGAGTTGACGATAAAAGTAGACAACAATTACATAGAAAAGCAAAAAACCCACACCTCTACACTCACTCCGGCCGCATGCACACGAGAAATTGAACGACAAAATCACAATAATTGATCTATAAATCTGTTCACACCGTCCACAAAACGTAATCGACCTCGGAAACGTGATCAATCTATATATCTATTCACACCATGTGCGCAAGAAAAAAGGAGAAGATAGACTGGACAAAGGGAAAACGGCTTTAACCCTAAAGGGACAGAATCTGACCTGGTGCGACCACCCTCAACCGCCAACACCACCAGAATAATCGATCGGCTTGCTCCCGCAGCAAACCCACAAACGCTGTTCTCTCTGACCATCCGTTGCCTACGCTTCTCGTTCTTTCGTTCTTCTGTCGGTGTCCAAGTCTATCTGCTCTCTCTCTCTCTCTCTCTCTCTCTCTCTGCTATTTGCTCTAAACCAGATGAACGAATGGAAAAGGGAATAGCGGAGGCATGGCTTGATCTGGGCCAAGTTCTTCGCATGAGGCAAATGGACGAAACGACCCTCAATGCCAAAACCAGTGTCTCCCCCATTGAGGGTAAGGGTCATCATTTAGCCAGAAGGCTCACGACCCGCCCGAAGCCCGCCCGGCCCGCCGGGCTTTTACCTGACCCGAGCCCGTAAAATGGGCGGGCTAGCCCGGCCCGTAGTTTGTAATGGGCGGGCTCGGGCCTATAAATTTTTACTCAGCCCGCCCATAGGCCTGGCCCGTGAGCCTGCCCGGCGGCCTGCCCATGGTACCCGTCCAAAAGCCCGCCAACGGGCCCGCCTATTAGTCCAAAATCTCACAAAATCCTTTCTTTTTTCCCTTGGTTTAGTTTTGCCCAAGGAAATTTAAGCCCGCCCAGCTTTTGGCCCTCCGGCGCGCCAATTGGGCTAGCCCGTGGGCCGGGCTTGGGCTTCAATTTATGGTAGGTGGCCCGGCCCGCCCGGCCCACCAAAAAGAAAAAGCCCAGTCGGCCTGGCCCGTGGGCGGGCTCGGGCAGCGACTTGGTGGGCTAGGCCAGGCCGGCCCGATGATGACCCTTAATTGAGGGCCACAATTGGAAAAATCGGGCAAATTATGGCAAGCGGTCAATTGGCTTTTGTTCTCTTAGTTTTAAAGCTTTAGATAAAGATACCATCTATATAATAATAAGCTACGGATACAAAACTTCACTATTACTTAGCACCATAAAATTGGGCCTCTTAGAGCATCTCCAGTCTAGACCCAAAATTTTACCCAAATTTGAGTCAAAAATTGGGTAAAAACTCATTTTGGGTTAGGCACATTCCAATGGCAAAATGATCTTTTACCCAAATATATTATTTTTAAGTATTCAATGGCAATAATGTAAAAAATATGAGAGAATAAATTTGATTTGGGGTAGAGAGTGTGTCATGCCCTCGATTTTCAATATAAATAATAATCATTTTCAATAAACCCAATCAATATTGACGTACCAATAATACTAAGATGACTTATTTTTCGCAGTTCTGAAAGTTAAAATTAAAAGTTACAATCCTGGTTCGAAACCCCAAGTTATACAAATACCAAAATAATATTACAATATTCAATATTCATTCTTCCGAATACTACTTTCAAATAAAATACAAATTCAACTCCTCCTTTATACCTCCAAAACACATGAACAACAAGCACGAGATGCACGCCATGCCGATTTCCTTGCTTTTTACCTGAAAATGATAGGTTGCACTATACTAGCCCAGTAGAGAAATTTATACTCAAGTTATAAGAAAATGAGATGAAATATGCACCAAACACGAATCAGACTCGACAAATAAACATGAGACACAAGAGGGGTGATCACAATAAACTAACGAATTTAATTTTCGAGAATTCAGACATCTTAGAAATAACCCTAACCATCCACACGTCAACTAGAAGCAACGTTAAAACTCATATCAACTGAACAAACAACAATAATAGTTCAACCATCTAATAATTTTTCGAATGAATGCCCCAAACCACCTCCTCTTTTCATGCCATCTACCATAGAGCCTCATTTTATAAAACTTTCTTCTTTTTTTTTGATTTCCAAAACAATTTAAAGAAAACTCAAGACCATCACAGGTCAAGCTCCGTTGATTCGAGCTTGAATGCTGGAGTCCGTTGATTTGTTCCCAAATACAGGATCCATTGATTCGCTCAAGAATACCGGAGGATTTTCAATAAAAATCCTCTTTTCAAAATTCGAATTTCTTTTTTTAATAAAACCTTAATAGGATCAACCGTTAATTCCCTTTCTCAACAGCCACAATCTCAAGCAACCAACAGTACAAATACCAACACAAACTTCTATAGTCAATCATACTTCTTTTCATCATGTGAGACATTCAACTGTGTTACCACCCCTTGCGTCACATTGAATTCTCTCCACCTGGGTTTCCGCATTACCACACCTTGCGTTGCGGGCCCTCGAGAGTCTCCGCATTACCACACCTTGCATTGCAGGACCCTCAATTCAAAATTCACAACTCACGTAAAACACAAATGGATTTTCAATTCATTATATATCACTGATGCTAGCAAAAGAAAAGACACACACCAGATTACAACTAAAAATTAGTTCCTCGTAGCAAATAGCCATGTACTCATCAGTGTCAACACTGCACCATATACTAAGAGTAAATTACGCATCGAGATTACATAACAAGTCAAGCATGTAAGTTAAAGCCAAATAGCAGCAAGTGTCACACATGAAATATCTCAATAAACCAACCATACAATTGAATAGCTTACACAACATCGAACATACCCACGCGTTAACAGCTTCACTCAGTATCCAACGGACTCACCACGTATCCACGTGCCCACAATACGTCCATCACTTCACATTCACGGCTCTAGAAAGCCCAATAGTAATATCGTTCCTTTCAATCTCATAATAACTTTCACATTTTCTATTCACCCATCAATCTCGAATACTCTTGTCAATTAGTCTAATCAAGCCACGTGTTTCCCATTTTCACAATCTTAAATATCAACAAATACACAGCATCAATATTGATCATTTCTCTATCAACATTACAATCACACGACATTTCATCACCCAAATACTCACGCAATGTGTGCAATAGCTGCACTAACGAACTTCCACTACTATTGATTATCTCGATACTAAAATTTAAACACCAATACAAATACAAACAAATTAACAAACTTCTTCCTAAATACCAACAAGACTCAGGGTTTTCAAACACAACGTGTCTATACTCCTTGTTACATTCTAAGACTTCTACTACCCCATCTCTTAAGAACCAAGTTCAATAACACATATAACTCCTAACGGTCTCGCTCACCACAAATTTTCACAGTTCTTAAATCTCTTTTCTCTCCACTAAGTGGTCATGCCGACATCATCATACCTCAGCGACATTCACATCGATACAATTGTCTTTAAATCTTATTATCTCTCACACCCAGCAATACTATCCATGTTTTCCGACTAACCTGTCAAATTGACACCACCACAACAATCACCTCAGCAATGACAACAATACCACTATAACACTTCTCCTTTGCTACAAAATCCCTATGTACAGTCACTTATCTCGGGCCTATAGGTCTAGCCCCTAAAAATAACCTATTGTCCAATTGACTTTTCGAGACTTCCATCTTGAAGGAGCGGTGATCAAGCACCTCTTCCAATTGGATCTCATCGGTAGTCGCCTAGGTGTCCAAAGACACATACTGTATCCCAACACCCTACCTATAACCCTAATTTTTCTATATTGACCTAACATACAAATATCTCCCTATGTGGGCTCGACTTGCCCTACCTTTACTCACTATCACAGCCCCATTAACCTCAATAACAACAACTGTCACGCCCTCAATTTTCAACATAAATTAACAATATTATTTGAAATACAAAGTCCTCACAATCGTACGTACAATACCCCAAAATACAATTCGATTTCCAATTCCACAAACTGGTCTACAAATACAATCTTCCAAAGTAGAAATTTCATAACAAAGTTGTTTGTTATACAAGAATAATAAAGTACTCTTCAAAATCGCTTTAGTCGATAAAATCAGCATGCACTCCAAGTACTCCATGACCATGACCATGACCTGCAATGAACCTGAAATGGTAGGTTGAGCAAACACGTGCCCAGTAGAGAAATCTACACAACTATTATATACGAATGAGATGACAGGTAGAATGAATAATAGAAGTAAGGTACAGTGTCTCAAAGGATGACACTAAACACAACTAGTACTTTTCCCAACGTCGACGACATAAATGAAGTACCGCGACTACACACCAAAACTCTAATTCAACCACGAGGACGTACCATCTACACGATTTTCTCATGACTGCCACTATCCCTCATATTACTTCGAATCACCAATCCGATATCTTGACTTATGAAACTATCGTAATCAAATAATTACAACACCGACGTCTTTCGTATCACTTACACTTTCACTATGATAGCCCCTTTCCATTCACATCGTGCCACAATTTCCTCATCATTCTGTACCATGAGCAAAAGCTCCTGCCGGGCCAATCAAGAAATCCCGATACTCCCCATTAATACCTCCCTCACTAATGGAGCTAATTCAAGTCACATATCACAGGTCACCATACCACAATTTCTCCGATACACT
Organism: Rhododendron kiyosumense; assembly: GCA_019656275.1. Taxonomy (NCBI): domain Eukaryota; kingdom Viridiplantae; phylum Streptophyta; class Magnoliopsida; order Ericales; family Ericaceae; genus Rhododendron; species Rhododendron kiyosumense. The sequence continues at coordinate 130,749 of BPLS01027749.1, forward strand.
TCACAATTTTGTCATTCATCTCGATCACGTATAATAAATTCACAACGAAAACTTATTCACATAAAAGTAGTACAGATAATTTCATCTCAATCAACTCGCTATCACTATGTTATTAGCTTCTCATCACCATATAAGCACTCACACATCAAAAGATAAACTCTCATAACGATTCATAGATTTCCCCCTTGCAACTCGTAAAATCGTATAAGTCACGCAAGAGGTGTAACACATATCAAATACAAGGAAATGTCTCATGTAATCACGCCTAGCATTGTTTAACTCGAAGGAGTGTTCTATGTGTTCATTTTTCACTTCACATGTTGACACATACAACCTTCGCCCACCTATATTTCTTATGCTCTCTAAACCATCGTTTCGGTGTCACAAGACTCATACGGAACCCAACAACCACCACAAGGCCTAGTATACCACTAGCCTCGCCAAACCACTCAATTAAGTACGTAGGAGGACCTAAGAACATCCATATCTCACCCAAACAATTCTAAGGAAAAAGATTTTCCAACATACACGAACATACCTATCTTATTTTGGCTACCAAATCTTATTGGTTAAGAATTTGGAGATGAGACCACCACCATTGGAAAGTACATCTTCGGTACATGAATTTCGATATAAAATTTGCCCAAAACGGAGTTCGGATGAAAAAGTTATGCCCGTTCGAAATTTTGCCAAAATGCTGAATTTTTCACTTCCTACCGGTAGGACACTTTTTCCTACCGGTAGGAGACCACAATTTCACGAAAATGACATTTCTGGACAGCTTTTCTACCGGTAGGACCAAAACTCCTACCGGTAGGACCTGGGTTCTCAGTGCACGATTTTCAGACTCCACCAGAACATTCCTAACAACGAAAACAACGATCTAGGGCACGATTCAAACACCAAATCAACACATACACACATAATAGAAGTGAGAAATCCCTACCTCGAGGGTTTTGAGCAAAACCCGACTCTTTGACCAAGTCAACCATAGCTCCACGAGGTCCGATCATGATTTTTCTTGGATATTTGGAAAGCCCGCGCTCCGTGGAACAATTTTAATTCTTGGACTTTGTTCGGAATCATACTCTATGGAGGTGAAATTGAGGGGAGAAGATGAGGGAGAGGTGAGAGCTAGAGAGAGAGAGTGTCGGTCGGGAGAGAAAAAAAGAATGGGGAGAAATCATTCTCCTGGATAATTGATAAAGGGAGATGGGAAAAATTATCCCATGCTCTCACACCACAAACACACACAAGCACCACTCACCTATTTACTTTTATGTCCTTCCACAAACAAGTCATTCCGTAAATCCACACCGTCTATCTCGACAAGTCGTACGATTGCAAAAGAAAAAATACGGCCTAAAAATATGGGTCTCTACAACCTACCCTCCTTAAAGAAATTTCGTCCTCGAAATTTGCTAACCCAAATCCATCCAAGTCACCGACCGAAATATCAATCCTCATACTGCAATCTCGTAACCATCATGTCATTCTCTGCTTTCTACGTAGACTTTTCTTTTCCTGATTACTCCACAAAACCCTCACTATCGGTATGGTTCTACCACTTAAGACTCACTCACAAACTACTATCATTGTCATCAAATCCTCAAGTCTTCACATCTGTACAAAAGTCCTAGATTCCACATACTAATATGACAATTATACTAAAATCCAACAAATAATCTCCTTACGTTCTCTAAGTGCTTATCGAACTTTCTAAAAGGACAAATTAAATTGCTCATAAAGAAATCGAATTCTAAACTCCAAGTTCTACCTTTCCCAATCAGCATCAATCAATGAATCAAGCCTTTTCTCACCAATCCAAATAACCTCAAAACATCTCCACTAGAACCACAGAACAACTCATCGCATTTTGCTTAGCTATAAATATTCACTCACCATAATCAAATTCCTCATACTTCAAACTATTGATATTTCTCTCGACTTCAAGTATAAACACAAGTGTAAACACCTCTCACAACTAATTCATTCTAGTAATACTGCTGTCAATAAACATCAACACCACTCTCATAACAATTCCCAAGTGGTCCATTGCCCCGTGGCACTCACTCGCCTTTCATAAGAACACAATTAATCTCCGTTGGTATATCAAAACATTCATGCCACAAAACTGCTAGCCATAACCTCCAATTCACATCCCTATTACCCACATAACTCCTATATCCACCCTGCGTAAACCTCGAATGTCTTTCATCCATTTAACGTTCACACAATCAAAGGTCCAAAACTACTCCACTTTCCCTAACCCACTTAGATTCATTATTAGTTTCTATTTCCGAAAATTCAAACTCGCTTGTATGGAAATACATCCCTTCTAGATAACTCAACACATCGCAATATGAAAACCGTTCAGATAAACTCCCAAACTCACCATTCTCCTTATTATAAGCCATTAACCACTCCCAACTAAGGGTCTACAGACTGCTGATACCTTCCGTATCTAACCTTCTAATTATATCATATAAGAAGATAGCAAGGACACAAGCCAGATTCTAACTGGGAGTCATCTCCTCGTACGCACGTAACTATCAATGTCACTCTGCACCGTACATTAAGGCAAATCACACTCATTGGGATTACACATCAAATCAAGCATGCATGTTAAAGCTAAACAACGACAAGTTTCATACACGAAATACAACAATTAAATCATTTACAATTAGACTCATCCACGTATCAATGAACTCACTCAGTATCCCACGGACTCACAGAGTATCCAACAGTCTCACCAAGTATCCTGCGGACTCACAAAGTATCCATCGGATTCACAAAGTATCCATCGGTCTCACAGAGTATCCATCGGTCTCACAGAGTATCCTGCGGACTCACAAAGTATCCATCGGATTCACAAAGTATCCATCGGTCTCACAGAGTATCCTGCGGACTCACAAAGTATCCATCAGTTTCACAAAGTATCCAACGGATTCACAAAGTATCCACGGATGCACAAAGTATCCAGCAGTCTCACGAGGTGTCTATCGGACCCACCAAGTGTCCAGCAATCTCACAGAGTGTCTATCGAACTCACAAAGTATCCCTCAATCTCATACAGCACCCACGGACTCACAAAGTATCCAACAACCTCATGTTTCATGACTCTAGAAAGCCCAATGGTAATCTCGTTCTTTTCAACTTCATAATACCTTTCACATTTTCTGTTCACCCCTCAATCTCGAATACTCTCGTCAATTAGTCTACTCAAGTCACATTTTCCCATTTTCACAATCTCGAATATCATATAACAAATACGCAATATCAATATTAATCATTTCTCTATCAACTGTACAATCACATGGCATTTCATCATCAAATACCTACACAATGTGTGCAATAGTTGTACTAATGAACTTCCATTACTATTGATTATCTCAATACAAAAATTTAAACACTAATACAAGTACAAATAATTTGACAGACTCATTCCTAAATACCAATAAGACTCGGAGTTGCAAACAGCATGTCTATACTTCTCATCATATTCTAAGATTTCAACTACTTATCACTCAAGAATCAATCTCACTCACACCCATAACCTCTAACAATTACTCACCACAAATTCCATAGCTCATTCTTTTTCTTTTAACTAAACAGTCTTATCGACATCAATATTCCTTAAAGACATGCACCACATTTTCACTCAACTTCAATCTCAACAATTTTCATTTCCATCACCCTCACTGTTATCACTACAACTATTTAAACCTTAGTCCCTCTCAAGTCTATCACCTCAATGGCATACCTCAATGCATTATATACTGTCATCAATCTAGTCTACGTCGCCAATTACACATCGCACACATTTTCTACACTCTAATCTTTCAACTCACAACAGTCCTCATCCATATTGCTCTCACTCTAAACAAGTCTCTCACCACACATTGATATCCATCACTCGCCTCAAATCACATCAATATAGTACACCTCAAGTCTTATCCCTTTTTCTCTTCAAGCAATGCTATCATTATCTTCTACCAACCTGTCATAATGACTCCACCACTACAATCACCTCAACAATGATAACTGTAACACTATAATTCTTCTTAAGCCTGGAGGTCTAGCCCCTATACGCAATCCTAGTGTCCAATTGACTCTCCGAGACTTCCATCTAGAAGGGGCGGTGATCAAGCGCCTCTTCCAACTGGATCTCATCGGTAGTCGCCTGGGTGTCTAGAAGACACATACTGTTTCTAAACACCCTACCTATAACTCTCATCTTTCTAAGTCAACCTTAACTACATATAAATCATTATGTAGGCTCAGCTTGCCCTACTTATGCTCACAATCACAACCTCAATAACTGCCTTGATAATGACCGCCCACAATACGACTAACCACGAATGTTACCTCAACCGCTAACACCTCAAGGACACTTTCTAACTCTATTCCCGACATATACCTTACTCCCGTTGTACTTAACATAACCCATATCACATGAAACTTACCCCACGATTGTAAAACTTAACACATAATCCAAGCGATTCAAATAGAAACATATCAAACATTCATCTCGTAAGTCACATCAATACTCTATCTCTTTTATCACATACTAATATGTATCCTGTTTCGCACTCCAATATTGCCACAACTCACAACCGCTACAATGAGACCAAAGCCTTCCAACTTCCCAACACAAGTCAACAATTCTATATCACTTTGACATAATACAGAATGCAACACCCCAATGATGTACTGACTCATTCATGCAAGCACACATGTGTTTTGAAAACGAATGCAACGATTTTGTTTTGAACCCACGAGACTAAGTCTCCCCACGGTCTCTAAGTATTCTGACCTAACGCTTTGATACCAAGTTGTCACGCCCTCAATTTTCAACATAAATTAACAATATTATTTGAAATACAAAGTCCTCACAATCGTACGTACAATACCCCAAAATACAATTCGATTTCCAATTCCACAAACTGGTCTACAAATACAATCTTCCAAAGTAGAAATTTCATAACAAAGTTGTTTGTTATACAAGAATAATAAAGTACTCTTCAAAATCGCTTTAGTCGATAAAATCAGCATGCACTCCAAGTACTCCATGACCATGACCATGACCTGCAATGAACCTGAAATGGTAGGTTGAGCAAACACGTGCCCAGTAGAGAAATCTACACAACTATTATATACGAATGAGATGACAGGTAGAATGAATAATAGAAGTAAGGTACAGTGTCTCAAAGGATGACACTAAACACAACTAGTACTTTTCCCAACGTTGACGACATAAATGAAGTACCGCGACTACACACCAAAACTCTAATTCAACCACGAGGACGTACCATCTACACGATTTTCTCATGACTGCCACTATCCCTCATATTACTTCGAATCACCAATCCGATATCTTGACTTATGAAACTATCGTAATCAAATAATTACAACACCGACGTCTTTCGTATCACTTACACTTTCACTATGATAGCCCCTTTCCATTCACATCGTGCCACAATTTCCTCATCATTCTGTACCATGAGCAAAAGCTCCTGCCGGGCCAATCAAGAAATCCCGATACTCCCCATTAATACCTCCCTCACTAATGGAGCTAATTCAAGTCACATATCACAGGTCACCATACCACAATTTCTCCGATACACTTCACAATTTTGTCATTCATCTCGATCACGTATAATAAATTCACAACGAAAACTTATTCACATAAAAGTAGTACAGATAATTTCATCTCAATCAACTCGCTATCACTATGTTATTAGCTTCTCATCACCATATAAGCACTCACACATCAAAAGATAAACTCTCATAACGATTCATAGATTTCCCCCTTGCAACTCGTAAAATCGTATAAGTCACGCAAGAGGTGTAACACATATCAAATACAAGGAAATGTCTCATGTAATCACGCCTAGCATTGTTTAACTCGAAGGAGTGTTCTATGTGTTCATTTTTCACTTCACATGTTGACACATACAACCTTCGCCCACCTATATTTCTTATGCTCTCTAAACCATCGTTTCGGTGTCACAAGACTCATACGGAACCCAACAACCACCACAAGGCCTAGTATACCACTAGCCTCGCCAAACCACTCAATTAAGTACGTAGGAGGACCTAAGAACATCCATATCTCACCCAAACAATTCTAAGGAAAAAGATTTTCCAACATACACGAACATACCTATCTTATTTTGGCTACCAAATCTTATTGGTTAAGAATTTGGAGATGAGACCACCACCATTGGAAAGTACATCTTCGGTACATGAATTTCGATATAAAATTTGCCCAAAACGGAGTTCGGATGAAAAAGTTATGCCCGTTCGAAATTTTGCCAAAATGCTGAATTTTTCACTTCCTACCGGTAGGACACTTTTTCCTACCGGTAGGAGACCACAATTTCACGAAAATGACATTTCTGGACAGCTTTTCTACCGGTAGGACCAAAACTCCTACCGGTAGGACCTGGGTTCTCAGTGCACGATTTTCAGACTCCACCAGAACATTCCTAACAACGAAAACAACGATCTAGGGCACGATTCAAACACCAAATCAACACATACACACATAATAGAAGTGAGAAATCCCTACCTCGAGGGTTTTGAGCAAAACCCGACTCTTTGACCAAGTCAACCATAGCTCCACGAGGTCCGATCATGATTTTTCTTGGATATTTGGAAAGCCCGCGCTCCGTGGAACAATTTTAATTCTTGGACTTTGTTCGGAATCATACTCTATGGAGGTGAAATTGAGGGGAGAAGATGAGGGAGAGGTGAGAGCTAGAGAGAGAGAGTGTCGGTCGGGAGAGAAAAAAAGAATGGGGAGAAATCATTCTCCTGGATAATTGATAAAGGGAGATGGGAAAAATTATCCCATGCTCTCACACCACAAACACACACAAGCACCACTCACCTATTTACTTTTATGTCCTTCCACAAACAAGTCATTCCGTAAATCCACACCGTCTATCTCGACAAGTCGTACGATTGCAAAAGAAAAAATACGGCCTAAAAATATGGGTCTCTACAAC
>BPLS01027749.1:137771-155993 GCA_019656275.1 Rhododendron kiyosumense
AACCAACCTCAATCATTACCACAATAGGTCATTACCTTCCCTACATATTTGAAGCATACACTAGCTCAATCATCTAGCTATAATACATCCTGCTCACTTTTCGGACAAACTACGATTCCTGTCACGCAAATATTACCCTTCGTCTACTTACACTCAATGCAACCTACACCACATGAGACTCACTTCACGCATTTAAAACATAGCACGTAATCTATACGATTTAAATAAAATACACATCTAACACTATCTCATAAGTCATCTTAATATTTTCTTTCCTTTATCATATACTAACAATTTTCCTCTTTCACATGTCAACATCACCACTACACACTACCACCAACATCTCAATTTTCTTTTTGCCTAGCATCTCATTAAAAAAAAGCATCTAACCACCAAAATCTCAAAAGCAAGACCGCCAACAACGATAACTACAGCCATAGATTACGCCATAACTACTACAATGAAGTCAAACTTCCCATTTTCATCAACTTTGCACTGTTTCATGTAGACATAAATACAATGCCAATTCAATGAACACACGTCAGTCATGCAAGCTCACACACGTTTTTTATTTTATTTTATTTTTTTTAAACCCATGAGACTAAGCCTCCCCACGGTCTCTAGGTATTCTAACCTAATGCTCTGATACCAATTTGTCACGCCCTCGATTTTCAACATAAATAATAATCATTTTCAATAAACCCAATCAATATTGACGTACCAATAATACTAAGATGACTTATTTTTCCCAGTTCTCAAAGTTAAAATTAAAAGTTACAATCCTGGTTCGAAACTCCAAGTTATACAAATACCAAAATAATATTACAATTTTTAATATTCATTCTTCCAAATACTACTTTCAAATAAAATACAAATTCAACTCTTCCTTTATACCTCCAAAACACATGAACAACAAGCACGAGATGCACGCCATGCCGACTTCCTTGCCTTTTACCTAAAAAATGATAGGTTAAGCTATACTAGCCCAGTAGAGAAATCTATACTCAAGTTATAAGAAAATGCGATGAAATATGCACCAAACACGAATCAGACTCGACAAATAAACATGAGACACAAGAGGGCTCATCACAATAAACTAACGAATTCAGTTTTCGGGAATTCAGAAATCTTAGAAATAACCCTAACCATCCACACGTCAACTAGAAGCAACGTTAAAACGCATATCAACCGAACAAACAACAATAATAGTTCAACCAGCTAATAATTTTTCGAATGAATGCCCCAAACCACCTCCTCTTTTCATGCCATCTACCATAGAGCCTCATTTTATAAAACTTTTTTTTTTTTTAATTTCCAAAACAATTTAAAGAAAACTCAAGACCATCACAGGTCAAGCTCCGTTGATTCGAGCTTGAATGTTGGAGTCCGTTGATTTGCGCCCAAATACCGGATCCATTGATTCGCTCAAGAATACCGGAGAATTTTCGATAAAAATCCTCTTTTCAAAATTCGAATTTCTTTCTTTAATAAAACCTTAATAGGATCAACCGTTAATTCCCTTTCTCAACAGCCACAATCTCAAGCAACCAACAGTACAAATAACAACACAAACTTCTATAGTCAATCATACTTCTTTTCATCATGTGAGACATTCAACTGTGTTACCACCCCTTGGTTCACATTGAATTCTCTCCACCTGGGTTTCCGCATTACCACACCTTGCATTGCGGGCCCTCTAGAGTCTCCGCATTACCACACTTTGCGTTGCAGGACCCTCAATTCAAAATTCACAACTCACGTAAAACACAAATGGATTTTTAATCAGACAACATTTCCTAAGTTCACATTTATTCTTACATCATTAACAATGTATACAAACTCATAAGCACACCCCATTGCACATTGACGAATACTTTAAGTACCACATTATTCCTCTAAGTCTATCATGACGCCCTATGTCACGTATTAAACCCACAACGACTCCACGACATATAATCGGCTAGGTTCTAAACAAGAATCTTATAGAACGATTGCCAAGGGAGCCCAGGAAGCTCAACAAGATGAGGCACAAGGATACGAGTCACAATACTACTTACCAAATTCCTAGACAAGCTCATGTCTATCCATAACACGCACCACATTGCCCCCTTATAGCCCACGGTACTCCTATTAATCTTACGGTACATTCCCTTCTCAAACGACACTAATATTAAACACTAATGAGTGTCAAGTGACAGGGTCAAACAACGAGTTACTAGGACACGAGAAATCATGTCCGAAAGTGACTTAAACATGTTCTATTTACATAGGGAGCCATTACAACGGAACAAGAACAACCTTTGAAGTAGCCAGACTGACACTCCTCCACTCCAACAGTCATAACTTTCTGTGTACTAAGATTTTTAAGGCGATTCCAGTGGTAAATGAAATCTGACTTCAAGACCTTCGATTCGATATAAAGTTTGCATGAAACGGACATCGGACGAGAAAGTTATGGCCATTCGAAGTTGGGCACAAACCCAGAAAACGAGACAGATTCATAACCAGATTTCTAAAATCCACTATTAATTCAATTCTCAACGGTTTTGGGTGATTCTAGCGGCATTAGAACGGGCTCTAAGTCTACTCTATTTCATATGAAGAAACCAAAATTCAATTCCGAGTTTAGGATGATGAAAAATCCCATAAATGGTGACCTGTTTCTACAGAATTTCAAAAATGGAAAGAACAACCTCAAACAACAAAACAAGACACGATCTAGGTGCATAAACACCGTATAAACACATAACAGCAGTAAGAAATCCCTATCTCACGGGTTTTGAACAAAATCCAACCCTTTGACCAAGTCAACCAAGCTCCCATGTTGTCCGATCATGATTTTTCTTGGATGGATAGGAAGCCCGCGCTCCGTATAACGACTTTAATTCTTAGGCTTTGTTCGGAATCACACCCTAAGTGGATGAAATCGAGGAGAGAAGTGGAGGGAGAGTTTTGGAGGGAGAGAGCCGAGAGAATAGAGAGAAAGAAAGAAGAAAAAGGGAAAAGGGGAAAAAATGATTTTTTCCCCTGTACGTCCATATATATGTATATGCATATACTTATCACACTTGCACCCCAGCACTTGCAATAATATCACATTGACCCCCTAATCATATAACCACGACACTATTCGTATTTCCGCAATTTACTCTTTTATTCGATAATTACAATATTCCAAAAATAAATAAATAAATAAAGACCAAAAATTTGGGTCTCTACAAAGTGACTGACTTCTGTGAAGAAAAAGAAGAACTCGGCCCACCTTCATAACCACCGCCAACTACCCAAACAATCTTCCCTTTACCACCACCCACAGAATCCTTATCCATATATCCTCTTTTCCATCTGTAGGAATTCGTTCTGGCGGAGGCGGTCATGAGAGAGAGAGAGAGAGAGAGAGTTGCAAGTATCCAAGCTTGGGAAAGCTGACGCCAAGCTCTCAGAATGGCATGAAAGGAGCCATTGAAAAGAGAAAAGGGCCGTTAGAATATTGAGAAAAAAAAATAGGTAGAGGCTTAGGTTGTCTCAAATTTGGATAAAAAAATGGATAAAACCCAAAATGGGAAAGGGTTTGGGTCAAAGATTGGAGAGGATTTTTTGTGAGTTTTGCCCAAATTTTAAATTTGAGTCTTAATATGGGTCAAGGTTGGAGATACTCTTACTTCTTGACACAAACTTACCACATTTTTTTGCTAGTAGTTACCTTTCTGAGTAAAAACAACAAAAATGCTACTACCACAACTATATACACACCGAAATACATACCCTCACTCGCATGGGTGTGTGGGCCCCCACACCCATGTAATATGAGTGTACTAGAGAATGCCCATACTGAAGGCACGACACAACACATTTTGAAGACAACTAAAGCTACGGATCGAACAATGAGCAAATGGAGGACATGTTGAAAAAAATGGGTAGGAACAAAATAAAATATGGTATATGCGCAGGTTAAATCGAGATGCAAAAAATATTCAAGCAGGTCAAAAATTTAAGTGTACCACGGTTCAGGCACGGGCATCGATTCGGAGTTGTGCCTGAAGGCACGGTTTAAACAATCAGCACATGGAAACAAATAGTACTAAATTTGAGTGCAATATACAGCTCAAACAATCAACACACGCAAATTAATACCAAACTTGCGTGCAATGTACCAACCCCTGCCGAAACAATTTCAACTATGCAACAAACAATAACGCAACATATCCATTGATAGAGATAGTTGTATAGCTTAAGAAAAATGGTCACATAAACACCCCAAAAAAATGTTTTTGCTTAAATGTTTTTTTATTAGCCTTTTTTTGAATACCCAACCAAAATATATATAAACACCCAATTCAAGTACTTTGGAACACCTAGCCCAAAAATGAAATGAATACTCAGCCTAAAACCAATTGAACACTCCGTCACAACCCAAGTACAGCTCATCAAACCACATGCTACACTATAGGTAAAATGTTAGTCTCGATGCAATATATTTTTGTTGTTGCAAAACTTTCATATGCTAATTTCCTATGCCTGCAGCACTCCGCAACAAAAAGTTTTATTTGTTAAGCCCCTACCCATATGTACATCACTACCAATGATAATCCCAATCACATATACCGAGTTAATTGCATTGATAGGATACACACTGAACTATATTAATCCAAACCATAAAACTCAAAACCAATACCATGTTGCATTCATAGAATTCAATTTTAACATGCATAAAAAATCTAAAAATCTATATAGAGTCAAATCTGATACACAAATGTAGGAGAAAAAAAAGGTGTTCAACATAGGTCTTATTGTCTTGAAATTTGTCTCTCCATCTACCTCCCAAGAGTTTTTGTACCAACGCATATCTACTTCATCCAAAAAGCACAATTAGGAACATGAATAACAGCCTAAAAAAATAAAAGTATAGTCTCATGTAACGACCCGTAATTTCAGAAATTATTAAAAGGTTATTCAATATTATAAATGAGGAAATTTGTTGAGTTTAATTGAGTTGGAGTTAATGTAATGAAATTATTTGTAGGAGGGTGCAAGTGCAATATGCATTTATGTTGGTATATATATGTGTGGGTGTGTGTAGAGGAGTATTTTACTCCTCACACTATCTCTCTCCATCTCCCAATCTCTCCCACTCTATCACTCACAAATTCACTACATAGCTCAAAACCCATGGCAAACAAACACCAATCCATCATCCAATCATGTTATTGAGCTTAAATCTCGGTGGGTTAAACTTGGAATGAAGTATTTCAGTTGATTCTTGGAGATTGGGGATTCGAAGTTCTAGGGCTTGATCGATCTCTTTGGGTTCGGCTTTGGTAATTGAGGTAGGAATTTCTTACTCTCTCTACATGTTTATGAGTTGATTATGTGCCTAAATCGTGCTCTAGTTGGTTGGATTTCGAAGTTATGCCCTTTCTTGATTTTTCTGCAAATCGCACACTGTAATGCATTGGTACCGATACCTAGTTTTTGAGGTACCGGTACCTTGACCTCTGATTCCTCACTAGATTGGTTTGGTACCAATACCTATATTTTGTGGTACCAGTACCATGACTCAAAAAACTGTTTTGAATTTTTTTTTTTTTTGAAGATTTTTGAACTTTATTGATCATTTATCGATTGTGTTGATCCCCGATCACTTCTAACACTCTCCAATCACATTCTAACCACCTCTAAACTGGATTGTTCGTGTTCCAATGATTCGTTGTTCGTCTCCACTCTTTTGGCTCTTGTCATAACTAAGAAAGGTGCGAAGTTAAATAGATATGATACCCGTTTCCTTGCCTATGCATTTGAGTCATCATATGAGCATTGTGGTATGTTTTCATGAATGATATGGACTCATAAACAGCGGATGTGATGACAAGGTTGATCGTTGGATAAAATAGTGGGTGAATCGTGAGTGAAAAGCGATAAGTTGACATATGATGCCATATAGTACAAGAAATGAGTTTAGATAACGAGTTTGGGATCAGAATGGAAATACGAGTTGGGACGTAAACCATTTACTTAACATCTATGTCCCTCATTAATTACATCTGGCAAACTAGAGTCCTAAAAACACTTATGGCGGAATGCAATACAAATGAATCAAAATAGGGTGTACGGGGTCACGAGTACCCGGAACTTGAATCGAATGTGGTCATGAGCACCTGGAATGTAAAATGGATGTACGGGATCACGAGTACCCGAAAATGTATCGTGGGTACATGGGGCCCTAAAACCCGGAAAATTTCTTAAGCTCACTATTCGGTATGTTGAGAGCATGTATACCAATAGTAGCTAAAATACCTAGTTAAAAAGTGCAATTTCTATTTTACCTACCCACTTTTTACTTGCACACTATATCAATCTTCTCTATTACCCTCTCTATCACTATTTACAAATTATATAAAATAAAATGCTGCATATATATCTATAGGTTCAAATATACGGTTTCTTTTATATCTATAGAGTGAATGAGAGCTTTGTCCTAAATTGGGTCTATTGATTGCTTCTTCTTCCACGTACTTGTTTCTTCCCCTTATTTTGGAAGTGGGCAAATAACTCTGAGACTCTCATTTGTAAAATAGAAAGAAACAATAGAACTTATTTATTTTTTTGAATAGCAACAACAGAACTTATGTTGCCCTAAATTTTTGATCATGAACAAAAGGGCTAAAATTTAGATCCATTTTTGTCATTGTAGTTGAAAACACATGCATTGATTGAGTAATTGCTCAATGTTTTGGATTAAAGTGTTGATGCACAAATCAAATTTTGGAAGGTATGAGATTTTATTGGGTTTGGTTATTAGAGAAGAGAGAAGAAAAGGCTTGCATCAGAGATAATATTTGTTTATTTTTTTCCTTTGCTACGGTGCCTAGCTTCTTTTGGAGAGCTACAATGGTTTTTTTGTAAAATACCTATGTTGATAGCTAGGCTGGTTCAGCCCCCTTTTTGAGAAATTTCTCTCTATTTAACCTAAAAGTGGGATATAGAGAGCTTGGTGTACATGCTCTAATGGAGGAAGAGCTACTTGAGTTCATATTGGAAATCAATGGGAGATGTACGGGATCCTGAAGACCCGGAATGTAAGACCCTTAATCTAAAAGTGTGCGAAATAAAATCGAGAATACTTAACATAATGAAAATAGAGAACTTAGAGATTATCAAACAACGTGAATATGAATGGTGTTGGTTATCAAGTCTTATCCTCTTGCTCTTGTTCATGTGGGAAACTTTCTTGTTGTCAATGTTCATCTCGGTGTATTATCTGCCTCATATGCATATAGTTTGAGCAAAGATTTCTCTATTGGGTTTGGGTTAGTGTAGCTCAACCTATTATTATTTTCAGGCATACCTCAAGGGCATTGATATGGAGTGCTTGACGTGCATATGACTTCATTCTTTTGAAAACTGACAGTGAAGAAGTTACCTTAGCATCTTATATAAACTCTACTTTTGGAAGATGTAATTGTAATTTTATATTTGTATTTATGAAATCACTAAACTTGTCATCTTTTGTTTAACTATGGAATTTGGGACCGGTGTGCCATTATTGTAAACTTTAGACATGTTTGTACTCTTGGATGGATTATGGAAAAGCTTTTGGGGTATTATGTTGTATCTTAGCGATGATTTTCCTTTGAAATGCTATTATTACTATGTTGGAAATCATGGGCGTGATATATCGGAAGGGGCTCCACAATTTTTGAACACATAAAAGAAGAATAGAAACGGAAGGAGTGACACATAATTCTTTCGCGTTTTTCAATAATAGAGAAAACACATGTAACAAAAAAAAAGTAAACGCCATACTCTTAAAAAAGAGTAAATATCATAATCTTAATTAAAATGAAATGGATAGCAAATATACATAAAATAATAGAAGAACTCACCTCGGTGATTTCGGTGAAATAGGTTTTGGTGGTATTGAGCTTTCCAAGAGAGACTGATCAAAAAAAAAAAACTTCCCAAGAGAGAGAGAGAGAGAGAGAGGAGGGGAGAGGTAGAGAAAGCATAGAAGAAGAATGTGAAAATCATATGAACGATGTATATAAAACTTTATTTTCGGTGTTTTCGTGAAGTACGTTTCACAGCCTAGAAATAGGGAAAGGAATGTTGGCTGGTTTTGGTTTTGGTGATTTCATACAAAAGTTATAATTTTGCTCTTTATTTGAAAAATGCCTTAATGGGTGCCAATCAAAAAAAATTAATGCCTTAATGGGTGGTTTTTAATACAATGCCTTAATGGGAGTAAATCAAGAGTATAACTATAAGGGAAAATAAAAAATTATCAATCAAATAAAATCACTCAAAAAACCATTCCTTTTAAAGACCGTTGCTCTTTATTTCAAAAATGCCTTAATGGGTGCCGATAAAAAAAAATTAATGCCTAAATAGGTGGTTTTGAATACAATGCCTTAATGTGAGTAAATCAAGAGTATAGCTATAAGGGAAAATAAAAAAATTACCAATCAAATAAAATCACTCGAAATATCATTCCTTTTATAAACCAATATACCAGGAAGTGATTTTAACAAAATGAAGGGTGAAGATTTATGCGAGGGTATAAATCTGGACCATTGGTTGTCTTTTGGATTCAAAACCAGTCATGTCTTATTATGTAGACCAGCGAATGCCCGTGCCTGAAGGCACGACGCAACATATTTTGAAGACTACTAAAGCTACTTGTCGAACAAAAGCAAAAGGACATGTTGAAAAAAATGGTTAGGAACAAATAAATTTTGGTATATGTGTAGGACAAATCGAGGCGCAAATAATATTCAAGTTTTACACAAATTTCCAAAATCTATAAATCACCCAACAAACGTAATAAAAATTAACTACTGTCAAACCAAATATATTTTTGTAAAACTTAACCTAACAAATAAAATATCATTATGAAATTTTCAATGTCTTAACAAAGCTCTTATCACGACAAACCCATTGTCTCTTTGCCAGTCCTCGACTTTCCCACATAAATAAGATTAAGAATTATTAAATTCATCAAAAATAAATATGAACTGACAATGAAATCAAAAGGACAACTTATCACCCCTACAATAATTTTAATCATTTATTACCTTTGAAAATGTGCCAACACTCTTATGACCAATCAAGTTTAAATACAAAAGTCACCACAGGGGCACGATGGTCAAGGCATCCAAATTTTGGAGCAGGAATAATAAACACATATGGACATTCATAAAATTGAGAAATATAGTCTTTGAGCATTTGCACCCTATTATCCTGGAAGGAACATCACAAATAAAGGAATTACTATATTAGTTTAATTCTATAGACAGTGTGATTTAATATAGCTTTTTAGTATTTACCTTTAACATTAATTTCTTCAGATATAAGGGGACACATTATAAGATGAATTCTACCTTTGTATCCTTTTACCAAGAGTTCCATTGAGCCAATGGAATCTTTCATGACCATCTTTACATTATACCTACAATAGGTCGCACTGCACATGGATGTTTGGTTGTTACTATCCTGGTTTCTATATAAATAGTGTACGAAGTACGCCATGAACACGTATGATGTTCACATTCCGCTCTTCATGGATTTCAACTCCAACATTTCTGTCTCGAAGTGGCTCTACCTGTAGGGACCCATATTTTTAGGCCGTATTTTTTTCTTTTCTAAACATCATACGACCCGTTGGGATAGACAATGCGGATATTCAGTGTGACGTAGTCGTGGAAGGATATAAGGGTGATTGTGCGAAAAATGCACGTGTGAGGGTGTGGTGCGAGAAGCAGGGGATTCCTCCCCCACCTCTTTTATTTCCCAGGGAGAGAATAATACTCCCATTTTCTCCTCTCTGTCCGAAAACTCCCTCCTCTCTTCTCTCTTCGATTTCATCTACCAAGGGTGTGACTTCCGACAAGGTCCGAGAACAAAAGTTGCTATACAGAGCACGGGCTTTCTGAATATCCAAGAAAATTCATGATCAGACCTCGTGGAGCTATGGTTGACCTAGTCAAAGGGTCGGGTTTTGCTCAAAACCCTTGAGGTAGGGAATTCTACCTTACTTTATATGTTATTTGAGTGTTATTGTGTCATCTTTGAGCTTGTATCGGTTGTTATTGAGATTAGATCGAAATCTGAAAATCTTGTCAAAAAATTGCTTGTAAAACACTCTCCCTGCCGGTAGGAATTTTTCACCTTCCAGTAGGATAAGTAAGAAATTTACCGCAAGCAGCTCAAACGTACTGCAGCAGCTTTCAACCGTATTCATCCACCTACCAGTAGGACTAGTTTACCTGCCGGTAGGCCAAGCACAAAGTTATTTCGTTCAAAATGTTGGCTCCTACCAATAGGACTTGGCCTACCAGTATTACCTGCCGGTAGGCCAAGCACAAAGTTATTTCGTTCAAAATGTTGGGTCCTACCAATAGGACTTGTTTACCTACCGGTAGGCCAAGCACAAAGTTGTTTCGTTCAAAATGTTGGCTCTTTTGTTTGCAGTTTCTACGGGTTGGACTTGTTTACCAACCGGTAGGTCAAGTGTCAAATCCTTCTCTTTTACCGGTAGATATTGAACTGCTACAGTGTCTTCTACAGCTTTCCCTACGTTCTTCCAAACCACTTTTGAAGCTTCTCATCGACTCTAATGGGTTTGTTTATGCATTCCTTCAAGTGTTTTGGAGAGTATTATTTGTTTCACACTAGAGTGGTATCCAGTGGACTTGAATGAACTTATTGAGTTAATTATCATGGAACCGAGGATCAACGGATTGACGTCAATGGATTACGGATATAATTTGTTATGTTACCGCAAAAAATGAACTGAAAACCACAGTGAGCAGTTGGTGCGTGGGGTATAGGTTTAACTTGTAGTGAAAGGTTAATAGATTGCCTAAAGGGGAATTAATGACGGTTCAAGAACAGGTGAAGAATACAATGATATAAAGGGTAGCTATTCGATGTAACGTGAAACACGTATTGTAAAGGTTGATATCTTTTGAACCCGAAGCTGAGAACCCGGAAGGAGAATTGGATATACAGGGTCCCGAGAACCCAGAATGAGAATCGGATATACGGGTCCTGAGAACCCGGAATGAGAATTGGATGTACGGGGTCATGATTGTAGAGACTCGTAAATTATGCTATTTTCTTTAATCGTTTAAAATATGTGGAATATTGTATTTTGAAGTTGTAATAATGTTTGGAAGTGTTGGTAGTGAATGGGGTTCAGTTTGGTGTCCGTCGGTGAAATTTCACTTTTCTGCGCAACCAGTACTGCATTTTCCCAGTACCGGTACCCAGTGTCCAAAACTTGGCCAATTTGGGATTTTGAAGGCTCCAGTACCGGTATTGGGTGACACCCAGTACTGGTACCCACTGAATTTTTCTGCAATTTTCAGCACGCTTTTGGACCACTATAAATAGACCCCTTTTGTTATTTCTCACTCCAAGACCTCGAACCAAACCCTAAAATTGCCTATCTCCCTTCTCTCTTCAATCTCTCACCCAAATCCTTGGATTTGCACCTCAAACACCTCAAAATCTTCAAGATCCAAGAGTTTCCAACCTCAAAATCACTCGAATCTTGCATTTGGAGAACAAAGGGTAAGTTTTGTGTTTTTACTCTCATTCCTTGACACTCAATCTCATTTTTCTCTCTCTCCTCTTGATTACTTGTTAATCATTGCTTGTTTATCTTGCTTTTGGGTTATATTCCCTCTAGATCTTGTATCAAAGCTCGAGAGGAGCCCATCTTGGAAGATTTGGGCTTGACCCACTTGATTTTCTTAGGGTTTTGCTCAAAATCTATTGTGGTAGGGATTTCTTACTCTTGTTATGCGTTTTATGTGGTGTTTGTGTAGCTAGATAGTGCCTTATTTCGTTGTTTGAGGTTGTTTCTTCCATTTCCAAGAATCTGCAGAACAGGGTCTTCGTTTATGGGGTTTTATGCCTTCTTAAGCTTAAACTTGAATTTTGGCTTCTTCGTATGAAATAGAGTAGACTTAAAGCCCATTCTAATGCCATTGGAATCACCCAAAACCGTTGAGAATTGAATTAATAATGAATTTTAGAATTCAGGTCACGAATCTGTCTCGTTTTCTGGGTTTGCGCCCAATTTCAAATGGCCATAACTTTCTCGTCCAATATCCGTTTCATGCAAACTTTATACCGAATCGAAGGTCTTGAAGTCAGCTTTCTATTGCCACTAGAATCGCCTTAAAAGTCTTAGTACCCAGAAAGTTGTGATCATTTGTGTGGAGGTGTATCGGTCTGCCAATGTCTGCTGGGTGTTCCTAAGTTGTTTTCGTTCCGCGTTATGACTCCCTATATGATTAGGACCTAGCCGATGATGTGTCGTGGAGTCGTTGTGGGTTCGGTACGTGACATAGAGAATCGTGATAGACTTCAAGGAATACCGTGGACTTAAAGTATTTATCAATGTGCAAGGTGGTACACTTATGAGTTTGCAATACATTATTGATGATGTATGAATGAGTGAATTTGGAAAGTGATGTTTGCAATATTTACTGATTGGTAATGCTTTTATGTTTACGTGAATTGTGAATTCTGAATTGAGGTCCTGCAACGCGAGGTGTGGGAAATGCAGAGACTCTAGAGGGCCCGCAACGCAAGGTGTGGTGATGCGGAAACCCATGTGGAAAGAATTCAATGTGACGCAAGAGGTGGTAGCACAGTTGAATGTCTCAAATGATGAAAAGAATTATGGTTAACGTTGGATTGTGTGTTGATTAAGATTGTGGCTGTTGAAAGGGTTGATTTTATTGAGATTTTGTTAAAAGAAAGAAATTTTGTTTTTGAAAAGAGGATTTTTATTTAAAATCCTCTAGTATACTTGAGCAGATCAACGGATCTGGTATTTGGGCACAAATCAACGGACTCTGGCAATCAAGCTCAAATCAACGGAGTTCGACCCGAAGTGGTCTTGAGTTTTCCCTAAAATTGTTTCAAAATCAAGAAGGGAAATTTTATGAAATGAGATTCCTTGGTGAATGATATGAATTGAGGAAGTTGATGTGGCTTTCGTTTGAAAAGTTATTAGGTGATTAAACAATTGTTGTAGTCTGTTAGATCGGTATAAGTTTAAATGTTTTTTCTAGTTGACGTATGAATGGTTAGAGACACCTGTAGGACGTCCAGGATTCTCCTGTCTTAGTCCGTTTGTTCGAAGTGGTAGCCCTTGTATCTCTCGTCCGTTTCTTGAAATTCATTTACTCTAGTTGCATGCTTCATCGTATTTACATATAGCTTGAGTAGAGAATTTCCTGCTGGGCTAGTATAGCACAGCAAAATCCTTCTTTTCAGGTCCAAGTGTCAGGCAATAGCTTGCATTGCATCCAATACTCAGTGTGGAAGACATTTTTGGAAGCTAACAAAGTCTAGTTATTTAATCACCTTTGTAAATTGCCTACTTTGGTTAAAGATGAATTTGTAACTAATCCATCTTGATTTCTTTTGACTAAACCATTTGTAATTTAATGATTTGTTCGTACTTGAAATTAAATTATTTTGGGCTGTGGTGCCAAGGATGTATTTCTTTAAACTTGGGGACTTCGTCTGTAATTAAGCAGGTGGAAAACTCATTTTGGGTATTATCTACCTTATGTGAGTATCTTTTATCGAAATGATTTATATATTTATGTTGAAGAATCGAGGGCGTGACAATGATCACCTGGAACGTAAACTGGGTATACGGGGTCCTAATGCCCAGAATGTCTTTAAATTGATCTCATGATGTGATGATGTGAAGGATTTCTTGTGTGCCCATCAAGGACCCATAAGGAACATATGAGTTACCTATTCTTCTTGATGTGATGATGTGATGGATGTGTGAAGATCGAAAGATGAGTAAAAAGGAATTCAAAGGACAACGATAGGTTAATTGACAAGAGTGAAGTGTTCGTTTAAGTTCTTAATTTCTAATATAGTGCTTGTGTCTTATCCATGCTCCTTTGTTATCCGAAAGTCTATGTTTCATCGGCATCTTTCATCTCATTTGCATATAGTGTTTGCGTAGACTTTTCTACTGGGCTAGTATACCTCAGACCTTATATTATTTTCAAGAGCTAACCCGGATCAGTAGCTTGCATGACTGGAACACTTGGAGTGTGGGCATACCCTTTTTGAAAGCTAACAGAAGGAGTTACCTATTCATCTTTGAAATTTTATTTTGAAAGATGTATTTTTAACTTAAGTTGTGATTCTTTTGATTAAGGAATATTTGCCAACTCGTAACTCTCTAGACACTTGATACTCAAGTTAATTTGGGCCGTTGAGCCAATGATGTAATATTTTGGGAACTATTGGACTTTAAAATGCAATTACAAAAATGGGAATATTGGACTTTTTTGGGTATCGTACGAAATAATTGTGAGGTCTTATTTATGAAAATCTTTTATAATTACGTTAAAAATTGAGGACATGACACTACCTGTAAGAGTTTTATACTAAATATTTAAAAGATTCAAACAATAAAAGAAGGTAGGGATATAATAATTATGGGCACATTATTTCAAATTTGTTTAAACTCCAAATACTCCACACACCAGACTTTTTTGAAAAGAAAGTATTGTGCAGGAATAATACCACAGAAGTATCTTTTTCATTAGCATAGGTGAGAAGCCCTTTCCCCTTATCCGCATAACTTGACTTCTGCCTTGCCTGAATAGTTGTGTCTGCCCTTTGTGTATCCTTTGAAGTAATGCATAATGAAACGTGTATTCGTAAAATTAACAACGATGATTAAAATAAGTATAAAATAAAGAGCGTGCTTAAGGAATACCTCACGAATATGGACGTCGTTGCCAATGTTGGCACAGTGCTCATCACGGGCAGCCCCAACATTTATTTTATGTAGAGGTTGTGTCTATGAATAGACAGCGAATAGTTCAGTCAGTTGCATCGATTATCATATTTGTTGCTTTTAATTTCATTTTGCATATCATTGCTTTTATTCGAAAGAGTCTTACCCTAGTATCCCATAGTAGGTGTTGTTCTGATCACCAAGCAGTGCTTTGCTTTAGGTTTCGTCCTCGTTCCCATCGCGCATGTTGTGCCAATGTTAATTTTGATAACTTTGTACCAACTTGTGGCTAAAGAATGTGTTAATTTTGAGAAAGAATTACATAAAAAAAAACATGGTTAGAAGATGTAGATAGTCAAAGATGATTTTGATTAATAAGAGTCTTACACTTGTATTTATCGGTGAGTGTTGTTTCGATCGCCTTTCAGTGGTTTGCTTAAAAATTCATTCTCGTTCTCTTTAGGCACATTGCGCAAGTGTTCCTTTTGATATCTCTTTACCAAATTGTTCCTAAAATATGAATATAAGCAACTTTAAGAAATTAGAATGTCGTTTAGCTAATTGATTATCAATTTTTCTTTTCCAAATAAAGATAGAAGATACGTCAAAGGATGATACCCGTGAATCTTTTTCTCCATTGCTAACACGTGTTGGCTTTTCTTTGCTGGTCATTGCCTAATGCAAGGGAAAAGACAAACAAAAAAAATATCACAAACCAAGATTGGGAAGAAAATATTGGATGGAAGGCTATATAACTTATCAAGTGGTTTGCAAATGACTAGGCTTTAATTGCCTAGAAATAGGAAAATTCACACATAGGCTGCTTTTCCTTTACCCTAGCCCGTAGAGCTTTCCCAATGCTTACACCAAGCCTCATAACCATTTGATTGACTCACTTGTTAAGTGAGGTCATGGTCACTTGGGTATTTTGTGTTATCTGTTTTGAAACTTCTCTTAAATTTCTTCTGGCCTAAATCAGCTATGGCATAAGCTTCTCTTAAATACCCACTTGTTTTACATAGCAAGTTCTTACTACTACTGTATATTACCCTGCCATGACTAAGCAGCTACACCTTGGATGAATAACCCTACCAACATCAATAGTAGTAGCAACTTAAAGACATAAGATCAATGAACACCTTAGATAAGGCATTCTTACAAACACCTTGGAGCAATAAACCATTTCTGTCTTGCATATGTACATGATTCCGTCCATTCAGGTAATTACTAATTAGTGCATTCTTTTGGTATGAGGCATTTAGTGCCCAACTAAAGAAATCGAAGTTCCAACCCAACTAAAGAAAGATGAGGTTCCCAAAGTGTTACATTGAAAAACTGTTTTTATGAAAAACGTAGATGGCTTACGGAAAACAATTTTTATGCAAAACTTATTGACAATGGGCACACTTTTTTTGGAAAGATTTTGTAGTTTTCACTGGTTTACTTGACAAATACCTTAATCTTAACATGTTTGCATGACAAATGCTTCACAGTAACTTCGGTCTCCTTGAACACCTTGTATGAGGCATTCTTACAAATACCGGTTTGCTTCTTCACCGATTGAAATTTTTTTCCTGAAGACTGCCGTTTGAATTGAATGTAACTTGGTGGGCATTCTCTATATATTGTTCAGTTCATTACCTATTTGGAATGCCCCACTTCCCAGCAATCTTCAGTATATGGAATGCCCCACTTCACAGCCTAAAGTTTTATGTTTCTCCCTTCAAATGACGAAAAGATATGGAAAAAAGGGAGGTTAAATGGACACACATGCATACACCAGAGCACTCATTCTCATGATTACTTGAACTATGACAGAGCAAATAAATCTCCAGTTAGAGATAGAGATAGGGAATAAGGGAGGTTATATATTGTTTCACTTGAACTATGACAAAGCAATTTCAATCTCCAGTCTCAAATATATTTGGATGCATTAAACTAAGAAATAAGAAATGACCCACAATGCATTAAAAAGCAACATGGATTGCACAAAATTGAGAGAATACCCATGAAGGGAAAGAACTCACCAGGAGGACTTGGTGTCCCAGGGAAATTACTGGCCACATCTTCTGAAGGCAAAAGGAAAAAAAATAATGATTCAATTGTGAAATCGAAGTTCGAAAGATAAGGAATCTGGAATGAAGAAGCTTAAAAGGCAAAGTGCTTACTTAATGGACGGTTGGGAGAGCAGTGGGACGGACGGGAAGAAGGCGGAGGGGGTTGCGAAGAATTTGCAGTGGTGAAGAATCTAGGAGAGCAGCGGCTGCGCCGATCTCTGGCTATGCGCTGTGGTGGCAAAGAATCGGTGAGAGCAGCGGCAAAGAATCCGTCTCTGGCGAGGGGAGGAGGCAGTGGCGAAGAATCTGCTTGAGGGGTAGCCGTATTCGCAAACAGGAAGAGAGAGAGAGAGGCGCCGTATTCGAAGAGAGAGAATGGGGGAGAGAAGGGTTGGAAATTAGACTGGGCATAGACCGGTAATTTGAAAATGGTCAAGAAAAGTAATCAATTTACGGGCATGCCATTGCAGAATGAAGGGTAGAGATTTATGCAGAAAGAGGGGATAAATCTATAGCATTGACTGTCTTTAAGATTCTAACACAGCTCTATTTTATTATATACTAGGGTTTGCCCGTGCGTGAAGGCACTGTGCGACGTGAGATCTAATTAGTGGCAATTGTACAATTAATATTATTTGAGAAAGAGATGAAGAGCCATAGGATTTATGGAACAAATCAATGGTCATGATTTATAGATAGATAAGATTCAAAAACCATTCTCCCTTATTGTGTGTGTGTATATATATATATATATTTTGGGTATGATTGTATACAATGACTATGTATTGACCTGTTTTTTTTTTTTTGGGAGTGATTTTTACACTCTCTAAATTGTTAATTGCACTCTCAAGGAGAGTGCGAAAATCAACCGCAAAGTTAACAATTTGGGGGGTGCGAAAACCCATTCCATATCGCACTCCCTTGAGTGCGGTTAAGAATTTGGGAAGTGCGAAAATCACTCAGCTTTTTTTTTGAACCACTTCTGAGGTGCAATAAGCTTATTGTGGTTTTTACCTACCACCGCATTTTATAGCTGGAAATCCACCAATACTGAAGTGTTATTAGATTTCTTGGGTGAATTACCTAAATATGGCAGACTTATATAGTCTGGCAGTGCATAGAAAAGTTTAAGTAGAATAAAGAGCATTTTTAAAAATTATTGGGGTTATGACGGCCACCATCTCTTTTCTCAGATCTAGTGGCGGAGTTAGGATTTAGATTTAGGAGGGACCGAAGGTAGAATGAAAAAAAAAAATTCAATCTTAAATTAGTGAAAAGCCTTAATAACAATATTCAAGAATTCCAAAATTCCTAATTTCATATGCGAGCACATGCAATAGTCATTATCATTATCATTAAAATTAAAAAATCCATGCC
>BPLS01027751.1:0-14192 GCA_019656275.1 Rhododendron kiyosumense
AACTGAAAGCACCAACAGAGTTTCAGGGCACTGTGACTGGTGATATTTGTTGTTTGGAGAGGAAAAAGTGTGTAAAGTGACTTACACCTTCACACATAATCATTTATTTATATGAGGAGATAGTTCATTACATAATGTAAATAAGCAATGTGGGACTAAACACAATATACTAGTATACGAGTATACTAGTATTCCAACACTCCCCCTCAAGCTGGGAAATAGATATCACACAAACCCAGCTTGTCACATAACATCTCCAACCGCGGCTTAAACAATGACTTGGTGAATATGTCAGCCAATTGAGCACTTGTAGACACGAAAGGAGTTGCTATAACACCATCAGTCAACTTCTCTCGCACCAGATGACAATCAACTTCGATATGCTTAGTCCGCTCATGAAATACAGGGTTGGATGCAATGTGAATTGCTGCTTGGTTATCACAATACAAATTCATAGGCAATTGCACATGGAATCCTATCTCCTCAAGAAAAGATCGCACCCACACAATCTCACATGTGGTGTGAGCCATGGATCTATATTCTGCCTCTGCACTAGACCGTGCAACCACGGTCTGTTTCTTACTCTTCCAATTAACAAGATTGCCACCAAGAAAACACAATATCCAGTGGTTGACCTCCTGTTAGATGGGCCTCCTGCCCAATCAGAATCAGTGAATGCCTCAATACGCAAATGACCATTAGCTCTATAAAATAAACCACGTCCAGGATGAAACTTAAGATACTTGACAATTCTAAGAACAGCCTCCCAATGTGGCACACGAGGAGCAGACATAAACTGACTCACAATACTCACTGCAAATGAAATATCAGGACGTGTAATAGTGAGATAATTCAGTTTACCAACCAAACGGCGATATTGATCAGGACTAGACAGTGCCTCCCCCTGATCAATGCATAGTTTGACATTAGGATCCATAGGGGTATCGACAGGTTTCGCCCCCAACAAACCAGTCTCATCTAAAATATCCAGCACATATTTCCTTTGTGATAAACTAATACCATCTTTAGATCGTGCCACCTCGATACCTAAAAAGTACTCCCTCCGTCCCATTTTCATTGTCCATTATTCCTTTTTCACTTTTTTGTCTCTTGCTTATATCTTTCAATCTATAATATTTTTCATGATTTTGACATCTTTGTATTATAGAACAAATTGAAATCTATCAAATAAGATCCATATTGCATATTTTTGGAGATTCACATTGAAAGATATAAGCGATTGAAAACTGCACGAATATCAAAAAAAGACAATGAATTTGGGACGGAGGGAGTATAGCAATTTACCCAAGTCTTTAGTATGAAATTGACTCTGCAGAAAGACCTTCAACGCATCAATACCTCTCTGATCATCATCCGTAATAATAATATCATCGACATACACAATCAATAACACTTTGCCTCGAGGAGATGTGAGAGAGAAAACAGAATGATCAGACTGACATCGATTCATACCAAATTTCAAAACTGCATCACTGAACTTGCCAAACCAGGCCCTGGGAGACTGTTTAAGCCCGTAAAGAGCTTTACGCAGACGACATACCTGAGAACGCTCCCCCTGAGCAACAAACCCAGGTGGTTGCTCCATATAAACCTCCTCAAGAAGATCGCCATGTAAGAAAGCATTCTTGACATCCAATTGAAATAAGGGCCAGCCAAGGTTGGCGGCAAGAGAAATAAGGAGACGGACAGAACCAAGCTTCGCAACCGGGGAAAATGTTTCAGCATAGTCAACACCATAAGTCTGGGTGTAGCCTTTAGCAACAAGGCGAGCTTTGTAACGCTCAACAGACCCATCAGGATGATATTTCACAGTGAATACCCAGCGGCACCCTACAGTGGATTTTTCAAAGGGTAGAGGAACCAACTCCCAAGTCCCATTATCATGGAGTGCAGAGATCTCATCCTCCATAGCTGTCCGCCACTCAGAAATAGACAAGGCCTCCTGAACAGTTTTAGGAACAAAGACAGAGGAAACAGAGGCAGTAAAAGCACGAAGGGTGGGGGACAGATGATCATAGGATACAAATTTAGCAATAGGATGAGAGATAGTACAAGTGCGAATACCTTTACGAAGAGCAATGGGAGGAGAAGGTGGAGCAATAGGAGCCAAAGGAGGTGGAGGCGGATCTCGCAACGGAGGAGAAGGCTCAGCATTAGGCGGAGATGGTGGTGGTGCAGCTTTGGCACGGCGAACATATACTTGCATCGGGGGGTGCTGCTTTTGAGGTTGCCCGGAAGGAACCAAAATATGCATATACTCAGACTGATCCGCATGAGGCAAAGACGGAAAATAGGGTAACAACTCATGAAACGTAACATCAGCACAGACAAACTCACGATGCAGAGTGGGAGAATAACACTTATAACCTTTTTGAGTCCTACAGTACCCGAGGAATACACACTTAATAGAGCGAGGATCAAGTTTATCGCGGCCGGGATCCAAGGCATGAACATAACATGTGCATCCAAAAATTTTCAGAGGTAAAGAATATAAAGAACAACCAGGGTGCAAAATACTATAGGGAATTTGGCCCCCAAGAACGTGGGAGGGCATGCGATTCACGAGGTAACCAGCAGTAAGGACGGCGTCGCCCCAAAAGGATTTGGGAACCGTCCGCTGGATTAAAAGGGCTCGGGCAACCTCTGTCAAATGTCGTATCTTGCGTTCAGCAACCCCATTCTGTTGGGGAGTGCGAGAACACGAAGATTGATGAAGAATACCATGCTCATCAAAAAAGGCAGACAAAACATTATAGAAATATTCACCAGCATTATCCGAACGAAAGATACGAAGAGAAACATCAAATTGAGTCTTTATTTCCATATAAAAAGATTTGAAAATGGAGTACAAGTCTGACCGATTTTTCATGAGATAAACATAAGTAAGTCTAGAATAGTCATCCACAAAAATAACAAAATACTGAAAACCACCACGTGATGAAACACGCACTGGACCCCAAATATCGGAGTGAACTAAATGAAAAGGACGAGACACTCGACTCTCTACTCTAGGTGGAAAAGAAACACGACGGTGTTTACTGAACTCACAGACTTCACATGGCAAAGACTGAAGACTACGACACGACGGAACTAACTGCTTGAGAGTCTGAAGGGAAGGATGACCAAGACGGCAATGATGTTCATAAGGGGAGATACGGAAGCCTGAAAAGCAACAGAGGCAAGAGGTTCACGTTCGCCAGTGTCAAAATAGTATAGACCACCACGCTCAACACCGCCACCAATCTTCTTCCCCGTCTTGAGATCCTGAAATACACAATAACCAGGAAAAAAGGTAACCGAACAATTTAAGGATTGGGTAAGTTTACTAACAGACATAAGACTATGGGGAAAACGAGGAACATGTAAAACAGAGTCTAAGGTAAGAGAAGAATGTAAAATAACAGAACCCAAACCAGCAATGTCAGAAGAGGAACCGTCAGCCAAGGCAACATGAGAAGACTTCACAAGAGGACGAGAACCAGAGAGGTGGATGGAGTGACCTGTCATATGATCGGTAGCACCAGAATCAATAACCCATGGAGTATTAGAGGCCAGGCCAGCAAAGGTGGAGCCTTTCTGAGCGAACGTAGCAGTGGAAGAGGAAGGCACATAAGAGGGCGGCTGGGAAATTAGGCGATGATACTCATCCTCTGGAATAGTAACAACTCGTGGGATGGAGCTGGGCACAGAAACAGAGCCATCATCCTCAGAAACAGTAACCTGATGAGCAGATGGGCGGCCATGAAGAATCCAACAAAAATCAACTGTATGATTAGTACCATGGCAATAGGTGCAGGAACGAGACCCACGACCACGGGCACGACTAAAATCACGACCACGACCACCACTACCACTACCAAAATCACGACTACCAACAGACTGCATCGGACCACTGCTACCAGAATCACGACCATATCCACGGCCAGTAGGACCACGACTGCCTCCCCCACGGTCAAAACCACGAGAAGAAGTACCACCACGAGGAATCGTGGTAACCAAAGCCGAGCGGGCAGCAGGGGTCAAATCAACAACACTGGAGTCTGGAACAGAGGCCTGACGGACACGACTGAATACCTCACTGAGAGAAGGTAAATCTCTACCACCCAAAAGATTGGACCGGATAGAATCATATGCTGGCGAAGGTAAACCAAACAGAAAACGAGCTACTTGCAAGCGCTCACGCTGACGCTCCATAACCTGAATGTCTGAAGAAATGGGCTCACAAGTGTTGAGCTCCTCACACACTCCACAGAACTTGGCATAATACTCTTCCAATGATAAGTTGCCAAGGTCAAGAGAAAAGAACTGTTGATGAAGAGCATAAGTCTGGCGGAGATTATCAGCCCCAGAGAACATCTCCTTAACCTTCATCCATACTTTTTTCGCAGTAGATAAGAAAACCAGAGTATTCTTAATATTTTCCTCCATACTATTCCAAAGCTCAACACGAATTTTAGCATCTGCAGGAACCCAAGCACCATATGATGCGGCAGTCGCCGCGGGAGGATCATCAGTAAGATAATGATAGTCGGACTCCCCGATATAATAGACTTCAACAGCCTTAGCCCAAACAGCATAATTTCGACCATTCAATAAGGTAGAGGTAATGGACAACCGATCACGAGACCGGGAAGAACGACTAACAGCGGAAGTCGCAGTACTAGAACTAGAAACAGAGGCAGTGCCAGAGCTCATTGCAAATATACCAACCAGAAACTATGCCAATAAGACAGAGGCAGCCACAATCATCAACAAACCACGATCACCAGCAAACAAGAGCAGTAAAATAACAAGGCCGAGAAGAAACGAGAAGTCCAAAATAGCCAGACATAAAGTAGGGCAGCCGAATAGGCCCACAAATAAGAACACAACAGAATACCAATGGCAAACTCATACCAGAGTGTCAGAAGCAAACGATAGAATCATCAAGAGACAGAGATCAGCAATTAAAAGAGGCGCCGGAGGCAGACGAGGGCCGGCGAGGGTCGCCGGTGGCCGAACGAGAGCCGGCAAAAGTCGCCGGAGGTCTGTGACGACGTAACGGAGGTCGATGAACAGTGCGCATGAACAGTACCAATGAACAGTGCACGTGAACAGTCGCGTGAACAGTACCCCGGTGAACAGTCGCGTGAACAGTACCCGGTGAACAGTGCCGATGAACAGTGCCGTGAACAGTGTCGTTTTAGGGTTTTGATGAGTGTGGGTAAGTTGTTTTAGGATTCGAAAAGGTTTGGGTGGGTTGTTTTAGGGTTTTTTTTTTTTTTTTTTTTTTTTGTTGGCGGCCAAGAATGGGTGGCTAGGGTGGGAGGCGGCTATGGTGGTGAGGGTTTAGGGTTTTCAAAGGCGGTTTAAGAACCCGCTCTGATACCATGTTGTTTGGAGAGGAAAAAGTGTGTAAAGTGACTTACACCTTCACACATAATCATTTATTTATATGAGGAGATAGTTCATTACATAATGTAAATAAGCAATGTGGGACTAAACACAATATACTAGTATACGAGTATACTAGTATTCCAACAATATTAACAAGTGGGTCTATTTGTTTATACACTTGTTAGTTCAATCTATTCCTCTACTTTCTGAACTACAACTTCCATCTGTTATATACCGGAGAAAAGGTGTGATTGTTGGGAATGACCAGGATGGAGATGACTTAGTAATCACTGCCCATGTATTCATAGTTTTGAATCAGGAGATGCTCTCTTGATGCCGTATTAAGATGCATTAATCTATGGTAAATTTATCTCAGGCATTGATATTGGCAAAAACTTGACTTATGGTCATAAACCCTAGTAT
Organism: Rhododendron kiyosumense; assembly: GCA_019656275.1. Lineage (NCBI taxonomy): Eukaryota > Viridiplantae > Streptophyta > Magnoliopsida > Ericales > Ericaceae > Rhododendron > Rhododendron kiyosumense. Next base: position 5,821 of record BPLS01027751.1, read on the forward strand.
TGGATGTTTAGCTCTCTCTTCTGCCTATTGCTTCCAAAGCCTGTCATGTTTTCCATAAAGTAGTCACTAGGCAACTCTCTTTAGGACATTGGATGTAGTTATTAATTTACTTTTTTTCTAAAGTTGCAAAGCATAGCCTCTCTCATTCTAGCATGTGCAAAAACCCAAAATATGTTCTAGATGGTTGAACAATCTGTAGATTTTAGTCATTGTTAATTCCCACAATATTACCATTAATTGTTCTTGGTAAGAGGACACCTTTTGCCTCTGCCAATCTTTTTTCATTTTGAACTTCTGCTGAGTTCTGCATACTTATCCTATTGGCAGAAAATCAGAGATTTCTTTTAATCTGCATACAGGGTAAGTAAATCCCATTTTTTCCATTATTCACTTTGCGCTTAGATGTAGTGCTGGAGATCCACAAATCCATCTGCTATGTTTAGGCGTTTCTTGGTGATTCCTGTATAGGTACTAGTGGTTGCTTAGCCGGCCAACACCAATGCACTCATCCTGAAAGAATTTGCCCCATCAATACCAGAGAAAAATATCACATGCCTTACATGGCTTGACCATAACAGAGCCCTAGGCCAAATATCAGAGAGGCTACAAGTTCGTGTTGGTGTTGTGAAGAATGTAATCATCTGAGGGAATCATTCTTCAACTCAGTACCCTGATGTCAATCATGCAACTGTCAGCACCAGCGCTGGACTGAAACCTGTCAGAGAATTTGTTGGTGATGACAATTGGTATTCCTATCATTCTATTCTGCCTTTTTTATTTTCGAGATAGACCTTACGTGCAGATTATCTTTGATAATTTAATAGGACGAGAACGTTGGGAGATCATAATACACGGTCTTGGGTGGAACTCGACCCCAAAAGCTAGTTATTGAAGTGAGGGTGCCCTCACGCTTATATACTTCAGATTACTTTGGTACCCAGGCGATGTGGGACTCTGCTTCACACCCTGCCTCATGCGCAACCTGCTCGCTCGGCAACACCTGCCGTGTGCAGGCCAGAGACATGCACCGTACCCATCTCTAGTGCCTAGCTTTGATACCATGTTACATGGTCTTGGATAGAACTCGACCCCAAAAGCTAGCTAATAAAGTGAGGGTGCCTTGACGCTTATATATTTCATATTACTTTGGTACCTAGGCCATGTGGGACTTCGCTTCACAGATCAAACTAGAAGATAAATTTTAAATATAAAAATAACCAAGGGGATTTTCTGGAAAATATGAACAGAGCTGACTCCTCTCTGCTCCTCTCTCCCAGGTTTCGTCCACTTAATTATGCAGTTAATCATCCATGTTAAACTTTCATTTTGCAGCTAAAATGGACACTTAAACAAGCTTGATTAAGATGCCGATCCTTCAATTCCATTGAGCAGAATTTTGGAAGAAATAAACATTTGTTTCCTAAGAAGATATGTGTAATGTGACTAATGTCATAGTTACCTATCTCGGAATCGCTAACCATTTCCCGCCCAAAGATTTAGGGTCATTTTTTTAAAAAAGTGCTCTCACATGTGACAATCACACAAAGATTTAAGGTAATTTTTAAAACTGCTCTCGCATAGGATCTGAGGTTAGGTATAGTTGATAATCGAATCCATTGAATTCAGCAATGTAGCAAACTAACAATGTTACAACAATCCAATCTTGTTTTCCCACATAGGCATCTTTTTTTACTGTTGGATTAGATTTACTAAGAGCACCGAATTTCTGAATGTCTCAGGCTAAATACTGAGTTCATTGCTACTGTGCAACAGCGTGGCACAGCTATAATCAAAGCACGAAAGCTGTCTAGTGCATTATCTGCTGCAAGTTCTGCTTGTGATCATATACACGATTGGGTTCTTGGGACTCCCATGGTTAGTGTTTCTTCACTAACAATTTGGTGTTGCAAAATTATTACTATTTCTCTCTGTATACTATTATCAGCATCCGCTTGTTTATTTATTTTGCATTTTATTGCTTCATTCGGGGAATGTGGGTTTCAATGGGAGTGTACTCAGATGGGTCTTATGGAATTCAACCTGGCCTTATTTACTCTTTTCCTGTTACTTGTGAGAAGGGAGAATGGAAGATTGTGCATGGTAAGTTTCAATGCTATATAAACTGTTGCAAAAATCATTTCACTTATGCCTAAGCAAATGGACGGAAAAAGGAAAAGTCAAACCTGTCTCCAGATATGTTTCCTTTGTAAAACCGAGATTATGGTTGATCTAACCAACTCTATTTCAACTGTAGTCAGGGCCGGCAATATATTTTGTTGTAACTGGGACAGACTATGCTTCGTACATTAACTAATGAAATGGGTTCTGCCTTTGTTGTCAAGGAAGAGAAATGACATAAGAAAGCTACCAAAAGTTTTACCTTTCGTAACTGTCATAGCAACTACACCAACAAAGAAAATAAACAGTTTAATGTAAAATGAAGGATACAAATCGATGCCTTTTGGACATCTGTAGACACCACGCCTTCTTGTGAGCCAAAGAAGCTTTCTTGTGTGAGAAATCATGTGGACTGTGGTTGATGAAGAACCATTGGCGGTGTATACACCACGATATGGAGCTAATTGTTTTTTCGGGTCAGATTTGGTATAGAAATGCAAGTGTTTGACATTTTTATAGTAATGCAGCTGTGGGAGTTTGAGTCAATGAAACTTGTTGCAATGGCAAGGCTCAAGATTGACGAGTTTTCAAGGGGAAAGATGGATGCCACTGCAAAAGAGCTTACGGAGGAGAAGTCATTGGCTTATTCATGCCTCAACTGACAAATGAGTTTATGTTTCTTTGAAATAAAGATAATGGAGGGATAATCTAGAATTTCATTTCAGTTATCTTTCAGAAACTTAGATGTTATTCAACCATTTTATGCGATTAAAATAAACAAACCTCCCTCCAGCTGATGAAGTGCTCTTTCAGATATTTGTCTCTCTAACTTTCCAAATGTGGTTTGGCATCTGAAGTAATTAGCTTTCAAATGTTTGCTAAAATGTTTGATCCTTTTTTTTCCCCCTCTTTTATGAAACTACGGTTCGTCTATCCTGGACATACAAAGAAAACCCCAAAGCATTGACGATGTTGAACCATTCGTCTATTCTGAAAGGGGTTTTGGACCGTTCCCATGACGGCCCACCATGTCCATAAATTTCTTGGGAACTTCAATTTTAATGTCGTCTCTGGATTCTTCGTTGAGCCCAATGTCGAAATTATATTCAAGGGAAGGGCTAACCTCTTGAAAGAGAGAAAAGTTGTTTATCTCCTCTGTGTGATCGTTAGATAAAATGGAGTAATATTTGAGAGTAGTTTGCGCAAATATGCATGTGTTTGTTGTGTTTATACTGCACCATTACAAATATTACCGTACTTTTCCCCTACAACTTCCTTCAGCGTCCATGTTTAATGGATGTTATTGTTTATCAATATGTTCTTATTCGTCATATTATTGATGTCAAAAACGTACCCCACGCGGCAAAAACTAAGAAAACTACAGGAATTAGATATCACATTTTATATCTCCTTTTCAATAGAAGTTATGTTGTGGATAACCATTAGTACACACACAAGTCGCAGCTGTGATGAATCATATAGTAATGCTGTAATACGGAGTATTGCTTATCGAATCAATTTCAATTTACATCACTTTGATTTACCCAAAAAAATATATCAGTACATCACTTTGGTGAAAACCTGTACTTACACTCTCTTATTTTATATCTATCTTTTTGACTCCATTTATTTATGTGAATGTATAATATCAATTTGTAAATAATTATTTATCCAGGGGCCCAATAAAACCGTCAATTGTGGACCTCATAGAATCCTCAGAATTTTTCGGCCTATAAAAAAAGCACAACTCTGTCTTTCTCACCCAATAGAGCTGCCGTTACATTTTCTGATCATCTCTCTCTCTCTCTCTCTCTCTCTCTCTCTCTCTCTCTCTCTCTCACGTGTGTTGGTGTGTGCATACATTTCCGTAACCATATATCTACTAGTGTTCAACCCGTTTTATGCATGAGCAAAACCAACCAGTTATGGCATTGTGCCCGTTTGAACCTACTTTTTTTAATTGTCCCGTGCATCGAACGGGCACAACGCTAAAATGGGTTAGTTTTGCCCGTGCATAAAACGGGTTGAACGCTAGTTTTGTATGGTATTGATTTGCGTTGTCCCCATTCAATAAACGGGACAATTGAAAAAAAAATTGAGTTTGACCTTTTTTTTTTCCATTTTTTTGTGCACCAAACGCTAGCATTGTGGAATGAGCCTTACACATGTGAGAAAGTTATGGTTGATAGGAGTGTATGTAGCATTCTAGATTTTTCATTTCTGGTAACATAAGGAGGGCATGAAATTATCCTGAAAAAAGGGCATGACTATTAAACAAAATCTAGAGACAATTGATGAGCACTGAAATCAAACGTTATTGATCACAACCTTTTATTCAAAATCTAGAGACAAAAAAGTGGAAACAACAATAGGAAAGCGAATGTGAGAATATTAAACAAAGAGGCAATAAAAATGCATGAATACAAAAGAAAAAAAATTAAAAACCTTTGAGCAGTTGATGAGAACTTAAAACAAACGTTGTAGTGAATTGAGCAATCTCCTAATTGGCTAATTCAGTGTAGTTCTTGAACATAGCCTTTTGCTTTCAAAATTTGCAGAACAAAAAAGTTGAAACAATTCCGTTAATTAGAAAAAAAACTGTGGGGGAAGTGAAGATACATGACAAAGAGTGGTAGACTTACTACGTATGAATTGATTTTTAACTTCCCCTTTTGACAGCAATACAGAAATGGTGAGAATTAAAGAAGAGGAAAAGTGAAGAGTTGAATTGGTGAGGATTAATTAAATAATGAGAAGAGATTAAATAGGAGGAGAAAGAAAAGTGGTGAAAGTGGGGTTTTTTTAGTGGGCAGGTGTTTTGGGAGGAAAGGAGGGAGGGGTGAACGTGGGAGTATTTTTTTTTTTTTTTTGGGTAATGGGTAGGTGTTTTGTAACAGGTAGGTGGAAAGGATGGAGGGGTGAATGGGAAAAATGGTGAACGTGGGTTTTGTTTTGTTTTTGTGTGTAATGGGCAGGTGTTTTAGGAGGAAAGGAAGGAGGCGGTGAATTGGAAAAGTGGTGAAAGTGGGTTTTTTTAAATTTTTTTTATAAATGGAAAATTTAGGAAATTAGGATTGAAGGGTTTAGAAGGTGGATTACATTCCTTTAGAATATTGATAGATCGATAGATAGATAGGTTTGGTATGTATAGATTATCTAATTACTGAATTGGACATCCAAATGATAAAAAACTTGCAATTCGTTCTCCAACTAAACACTCCAAGGATTTCATGCATCCACGTGAATATTTTCTAGTAAAAGTTGGTCTGCTAGGCCCAACAGTCGAATTTCATACATCTTTCAGATATTACTTTTAGATAACTCGGTGGCCGAATCAATTTATTTGCATTCCGATTAAATTATTATTAATCGCACAATCTACTATTGAAGGCCATTTAAAATTGAGACAGAGTTCTGTGTGGATTACTCACTCACCCATAAGAGTTAATAGTGCTTCAAACTTACCCATAAGAGTTAATAGTGCTTCAAACTTGAGATGAAATAGCAACCCTTAAGTTTCAAAACTTTGCGACAAGGCCTACCCTTTGAGATTCATGAATTAATCACTTTGCGACAAGGCCTACCATTTGAGATTCATGAATTAATCAGTCAAATATAGAGTCAAGGGGTGATTACATTTGCTAACTGGAGATCCTCCTCTCCTCCATAATATAGAGTCAAGGGGGGATTACCCTTGAGGTTTATCCATCTCCAGACTAGGGTTTATTGACCTCCTGACTAGGGTTTTGTGAGCAATCAGAAGAAAACGATGGCTCGATCCTCTAAGACGCGCCTGCTCTACACCCTCTGTTCCTCCACGAAGACGGCGCCGTCTCCATCTCCGCCGTCGCGCTCGTCTCCGACCACCGCGCTCTTCCTCCTCCTCCGGCCGTTCTCCGCCGGCGGTAGTAGCGCGGCGCGAGCGAAGGACGAGAAGGATGCGGCGCCGTGGTGGAAGGAGTCGATGGAGAGGCTCCGGAACATCGGGATATCGGCGCACATCGATTCGGGCAAGACGACGCTTACGGAGCGGGTGTTGTTTTACACGGGAAGGATTCACGAGATCCACGAGGTTAGAGGGAAGGACGGGGTCGGAGCGAAGATGGATTCTATGGATTTGGAGAGAGAGAAGGGGATTACGATACAGTCTGCTGCTACTTACTGTACTTGGAAAGACTATCAGGTACGGGTTCAAAGATGGATCCAGCTCGGGAGCCAAATTGTAGCTTTTCATTCTGCGTTTTGCGATTTTTTTTTCATTTGGGAGCTGAATATTGATAATGCATAATGTCACAAATGCATTTTCAAGACCGTCCCGTACAAGCTTGTTGTGACTACCACGAAGTAGAGAATAAACAAACAACAAAGGACACGACGATTTACGTTGTTTGCCCAAGCAAAAAGGTAAGAACGTACTCCCTGGGCCAAGAGCGAGAGAAGATTCACTATGAATTACGGATCTAGCTCGCTCTTTGTATTCTCTCATTTCATAGTGAATCCTCTTTATTCTCCGCCTCGTGCCTGTCATAAACAAAGCTTCAATAGTTCCAAAATTTCTTTTGAATCACAGAGAGTCTTTTCAAAAATTAAATAGGGTGCCTGCCCAGCGCTCCTTAGAAATGTCTAACACCCGCCCATCTAAGTTTTCTTGAAAAATTCAAAAATCTCCTCCTAAGATTGTATGCGTTTACAAAAACTTTAAGACTAGGTTTGATATTTTATCTCTTGGAATGCATAAGAATGCACTGTAATGTATGAATCTGTTATTTGTATGTGACTATATTGTCTGGGTTGATCGCTATGGTAATGCGTGTTGGCAGGATTTGATATTAGCTTTCATAAGTGGCTAAAATATCTAATGCTCGCCCACCAAAGTTAAAATCCTCCATCCATCCTTATACAGGTTTGAGTCATTGAAAATCTCTGGTTAGTGAGAGAAGTTTAGTAAAAGAAGAGAGCGTGGAAATGAGAATGTTGAAATTTGTCTCAAGAAAGTCGATTGGCTTATGTTGCTGATTGTGTTTTTATTTTGGGTTTTTGGAAATGAAAGCAAGAGCGCAAAATGAGTCTGTTAATTTTTTTTAGGGAAAGGATACTTTCATTGTGGCCATGTATGATTACTGGGATAATCAAGAAAAACATGGACAATTAACAATTCTTCGTTTGAGCTGCAATTTGTTAGGATGAGAACATGGGTTCGTTCTACGGTTTTTATCTTTTGTTTTCAGGTGACACAATGTTGAATAAATGATGAGTTTTGGGCGATTAAGCTCTTTGGTGGTCAAGTTTGTCTTCCGTCCATTACTTGTTTCAGTTCAGCAGATATTTTGAACTGTTGTTTGTGTTCTCAACGTAGTTTTAATTTGGCTCGTGAACAACCATTAACTATTCAACATAGGTTTAGGTAATTCTTCTTGAACTACTTATATATTGAATTGTTGGTGCAGGTGAACATAATAGACACACCGGGTCATGTTGATTTTACCATTGAAGTTGAAAGGGCTTTGCGTGTTCTTGATGGTGCCATCCTCGTCCTTTGCAGTGTTGGCGGTGTGCAAAGTCAGTCAATTACTGTTGATAGGCAAATGAGAAGATATGAGGTTCCAAGACTTGCTTTTATCAATAAACTTGATCGAATGGGAGCAGATCCGTGGAAAGTTCTTAACCAGGTTATTAGTTTCTCTACCAGTAAATTTTTTTCCCTTCGAAATATCAGTTCATTTTAAGTTTAAGTAGCCTATCCAGTTTGCTGTTTCCTTGTACTGCACTCAACATGTTACATTTAGCCCTGTGCAACTGTTTACTAGATGTTAACATTGATTGCTCTGATCAACGCAAAGCCAACCATACGTTTAATGATTCAAATGACATTATTGCAATGTAAGCTGGAGCTTTGGTATTGCATTCCATGTTTATCGTTGTTCATTACTTCTGCAAAAGTTTTTCTTACTTTTGGTTATTTAAAATTACAAGATGAACCCACATTATGTCATCCAAAGATATGGAGTTTGGGGTGGTGCATGGTGGTCCAAATGTAAAACTTAGTTTATATTTGGTACTTTTGAAGTAGTGATTAAGTTTCTTCTTTTGTAGGCAAGATCTAAGCTTCGACATAACGCTGCTGCAGTGCAAGTTCCTATTGGGATGGAAGATGATTTTCAGGGTCTCGTTGACATTGTGCAGTCAAAATCTTATTATTTTCATGGTTCCAGTGGGTTTGTTTCATGATCTCTGAATCTGGTTATTTCTTGCAA
>BPLS01027762.1:0-11123 GCA_019656275.1 Rhododendron kiyosumense
ATGAAAATAGCGCGCTACCAATCAAATGCCCGACAAATGCAATCACTAAGAAAATACAATGACAAAGAAGGGAGAGGATACAGAGAATACACGAGAATAGTATTGCACAAGTCTGATCCGGACATTGAGAGGCTTTCCCTTTTATAGGCCTAAAGCGGGCTTAACTTTTGACTGGAAATTCACTAACCACCTTTGTTATATTTCATGATATGTCAATTTGATGAATAGTACTCATTTCTCTCACAAGGTATAGCGATTTGTACGTTAGGCCTGGATTAATGATACAAGGTATAGATATTGCTATAATCATGCACATTTGTTTCTATCTTTCTCATCATGGGACCTGCAAATAGAAATCCAAATTGACATAAGGCTCCATTTGTTTCTATGTAAAATAATTTCCATGTAAAATATTATTTTAAAAAACAAACTTCAAACTTTTATTTTTTGGTGTTTGATTGGCACTTCAAAATATTTCAGAAATCAACTAAATAGTGTAGAGAGAGGGGGGAGCTTAAATGGTAGAGAGATATGAGATTATTGGAATTGAACGTGGGTCAGGACCGGTGATCAAGGAAAGTGAGCAGTGAGAATTGCTGTAGAAGGCAATGAGTTCATTTCGGAAAATAACTTACGTAAGATTTAAGGGTAAGTCATTTTCATTTAATTGATGGAAAATATTTTACATGTGAAATATTTTTCTCATGTTTTACACAACCAAACACTGGAAAATAGGTAGTAAAATATTTTACCGAAAAATATTTTACGTCCAAACAAACGGAGCCTTTGTGAAAAAAATTCTGAAGAAATAGCATTTGCATCATTTGGAGCAACATTGCTATATCATAACAATTTGAAACTATTCATCATACATTATAGTAATAGCTATCCAAAGATATAGCATCTCTACCGTTGGAGATGCTCTAAGGACTTAAAAGGAGTATTGATAAATTTTAGTAGCAGAGAATATTTTTGCACTATTTCAAGTACCTGTGGAGGCTATCGTGTCCTTCAAATGAGCCTCGACTTGTGACGCGAGTCTCCTGTAAGGCTGTAACGAATGAAGACAATTCTTCTATATATATCTTTCCTGAATCCTAAGATTACCAGATCTATGGATAGGAAAACAGAGATACTCTCTCTAAAAGAGCTCAATATTATTCATCAACTAATTTGCCCTGGCCTAATGCTTGCACCACTTATTTATAGGCTAGTACGTAGGACCCAAACATATTTGGAAACAAATAATCAAAAGGTAGCTTGCTTGCTAACCAAGAAAAACCATTACTAGAAATAAGAAATATTATTGATACCTACTACACACTTCTCTAGAATATGCCAAAACAAGCGTCATTGAAAAAAAAAAAAATTCCTCGTCAAAGATAAAAGCAAATTGAATCAGATTTAGAGGACTTCTCCCTTCAGGGATATTCAAGAAAAATCCGACATAATTTTTTTACTATTTTGTGCTTTGTCTTTCATGCCGATCCATGTACACCCAAACAATCAAGTCTGCATCAGCTTGAGCTTGAATACGTGATTCGAACCGTTCACTTAGTTAAACTCCACTAATTGAATAAATGAATGATGAGTAAAAATTTGAAAATACGCCGCCAAGATAATTTGCTTCGATCTTTGGGTAAATGACGTTAGATTGAAATGATTCTCGATGAGGCTATTGTGTGTATCGAAGTCTACAAAGTAAACGATTTAGATTATGTTTTCAGCTTAGGAAAAAGCCTATCCGGAGGGCACAACACTACAACAGCCTATTGTGCCTTTAGATTGGTAGGCCTAAAAAAATGGAAATTTTCAAAAGAGCACCCGAACTTTTAGGTAATTTTTAAATAAAGACCTAGACTTTGAATAATTATGAAAACACACATGATTTTGTCATCCTGTTAACAAATAGGCCCCTAACGTCCCGTTCCATCAATTTTGTGACGGATGGAACTAAACGGAAAGAGTTAACCTAGAAAATTTTCAAAAAAGCATATGACATCCCATTCGGTCACTAATTAGTGGTCCCGCCTTATCAAAGTAACTGTATATTTTTGGGGTAGGGAATAATTTCGCACAAGTGACTATTTTTGTACTTATACAGAAAGTGGTACCCTTTAAACGAGCATCGTCTTGAGCTCAAATATATGATCTGAGTTGTTCACTTAGTTTTGGTAGGAACAACCCTACAACTAGGCTACTATATGGATCCGACTGTGCAATCCAAACCTCTGGAAGAGCTAGCGCGGCCACACCAGTCACAGCCCCCCACTTATTTCATGATACTCACCCGGTAGGAAATCGAACCCCAGACCTTGAGGAATACTCCCAAAGCCTGGGCATCCGCCCGAACTCTTGGGTGTGTTCTTAAAATTAACATTATTTGTTGGGTACACTAACATTAACATTATTATTGGATATAAAAACCATAGCGGGTGGGAACGTGTTGTTTTGATTTTCCTCTAGTTAAATTGCTTTCTTACAACAATTGAATGCCGTAGTATAATGGGCATGAGAGCATCCGCAATGGGAATAATCAAAATCAATAACTAAAATGTGCCACATCAGCATTTGATTATCTAATTAGTTCATAATCAAACTTAACAATCTCTATCTCCATATTAGTTATTTTTGCATCCCTAACAAAAAAAAAACCCCCGAATACACAATGCACCTATGTCCAATAGCAAACGAGTTCCAATCACGTATCCGACCACATCAAATTATTCATCTTGATGAGACGATTCTAATGTGGGGTGTTTTTGAATTATTGAGTTTTGAGTTTGGTTATTGGTAAAAATTGTTAAGTTTGGTTATGGAATGTGTGGAATTTGGTTATTTGCTAAAAGACTTCTAACTTTGCTTATTACAATGTAAGGTATTTTTTGAGTATTATTGTTAAGTTTGTTTATCCACACATATTTGCTTATTACAATAGGGATGCTTTGATAACTACATTTCTTTGGTGTTTTATGCTTTCTTGTTAAAATTATCGATCTTTTGCGCAAGCAACGAATAGATTATTATGTTGATGTGATATTACCAATTTCACATGCCTATAGACATCATGTCTTCGGTAAGAAATAGTATTTTCTCCTAACAAAAAATTAAACTTTATTGATTTTAACATCATGTACATTATACCTGGACTTTGAATAATGACAAAAACACACTTGAACTCGGTCATTCTGTTAACAAATAGGCTCCTTACATCTCATTCTACCAATTTTGTGAAAGATGAAACTAAATAGAAGGAATTAACCAAGGAATTAAAATTTAAAAAAAAAAAAAAAAAGCACCTGAACTTTCGGCCAATTTCAAAAAAAAAATACCTAGACTCCACCTAATGTCAAAAAAACACTGAATGGTGCTTTTTGAATGAATGAAGAAATGGATGTAACAATGTAATGAATCGTATGGACTAGAATCAACGTAACGGTGGTGTTTGGAATGAGGGAATAGTGTTTTGAATGTGTGACTGACTTGATTCACTTTCCCATTCCTATTGACTGAATCAATGAACTATAGGGACAAAAACCAACTGAATGCCTCCATCGATATGCGGATACGGATCCTAATGTCCCTAATACTGGTAGGTCGGTTTGGTTTAGTTACGGATATGGTTTAAACCAAACCTACCATTGGTTTAAACCTACCATTGCCCAAAAAAAAACAAAACTTAAACGTACAAAGTACAAACCCCATGTCCCTAACTTCTCATTTCATTCTCTATTCTATCTCTGCCTCTCCCCATGACTCCCTCCCTCAGTCTCTCCATTCTCTGCCGCTCTCCCTCCCTCTCTCCGACAACCTCTTAAACCTTCGGCAATGACGGAACCATTCCTCCGGCTGAATCACTTAACTGCTAAGGTATTTGACTGTATATACATGCATATAATTGTAGAAAATTAATTTGTTTCTCAAATTTTACTCCTTCCATCCCAGACCTACAGACATAACCCATTTATTCCCGAGTGCATGAGGTGCTTTTTTGTTGTTAATCTGGAAATTGTTAGTTTAATTATTTGGGGATCAAAAATAGAGCAAACCAAAAAAACAGAGAATAGCTTCTTGTTTGTTATAGTTTTAGTCTATCAAAAATATTTAAGGCCCAAACTGCATCCAAACCGATTGAACTGGACAACACTTACGGACGGGTGGGGATGAAGAAAATGACAAACCACCCGCGAGTGGATCGGTTTGGGATCCGAACTGAACCGCCCAAACCGAACCGAACTCCGAGCAACCCTAACCATTATATTGATTCAAGTCCCTACGATTCACTACACCATTACATTCATTTCATCATTCATTCAAAAAGCACTATTCAGTGTTTTTTTGACATTAAATCCTAGGTTATTTTTAGAAATTGGCTGAAAGTTTCGGTATTTTTTTGAAATTTTCATCCGTCACAAAATTGACAAAATGGGACGTCAAGAGCCTATTTGTTAATGGAATGGAAAGTTCATATTTGATTCTAGAAAGCCAAAAATCAGGGTATAAGAGATCCGAGGTTGTTTCATCATGATGCACCAAAGTAAGCAATTTTACATCAGCTTACAATTGAGAGGTTGTTTCATTTTGCTCTTCTGAAAGGGAAAATCCCAACTCGGTCACTTATTAGTGGTCCTTTCTTATCAAAGTAATGGTATTTTTCTGTGGCAGCTGGGAATAATTTGGCACAGGTGACTATTTTCACACGTATTTCAGAAAGTGGTACCTCTAAATGAGCCTCATTTTGAGCTCAGATATATGATCCAAATCATTCACTTAATTGTGTTCCTAACATTATCGTTACTGTATCTAAAAACCATACGAGGAATTTTTCAGTGCCAAGTGGGTATTGCCGACGTGGCACCCGCTCGGTGCACCCGAGCCGTCTGATGCATTTTTGGACAGCTCGGATTAAAACACACTCTCTCCTCTCATCCTAACACTTTCTCTCTCCTCTTCTCTCTCCAAATCTGAGCCGTCCATACACGTAATGGACGGCTCGGATGGCCGAGCGGGCACCACGTGGTACCCGCTCAGCACTGAAATTTTTTTTCGTAGTATAATAATGGACATGATTACTACGTACCTTTCTAAGGTGTTTCATGCTTTGTTTTTAAAAATTAGTTTTGGTGTTTCATGCTTTCTTTTTAAAATTATATATTTGGTGTTTCATATTTTGTTTTTAAAATTATATTTGGTGTTTCATATTTTGTTTTTAAAATTATATTTGGTGTTTCATGCTTTCTTTTTAAAATTAAAGATCTTTCACGCAAGCAACGAATAGATTATTATGTTGATGTGATATTGACAAGATCATCTTAATTTGTATATGATAGTACCAATTTCACATGCCTATACACATCATGTCTTTGGTAAGAAATAACATTTCCTCCTAACAAAATACTTTACTAGTTTTAACAAAAATTGCATCACTAGTAGGTTCGACCTAACAAAGTTCGGTGACCGTGGCTCTGGCGCGGAGACTCGGGAAATCCCTACATGCCAGCTCACCCACGTGCCCATAATTGCCTTATCCAAAGTGACGGACATGATGTCATCCGAAGCGGTTATAGAGTGAGATAATCATGGATACACATGGGTGACAGTTCATGTTTATGGTTGTTAACCACCTTATCTGCTACGTCTGGAGTGACGTTGTCACATGCACAAACTTGGAGAGCAAGTCACGACCTTCTATATAAAGAAAATGATGGTACCCTAATGAGGTACACAATCGATCTTCTCCACCGAAAAAACCCTAGTCCTTTCATCCTTTTCCAACACTTTCTAAGTTGACCATCGGAGGGTCATTTTGGTGTATGTCTGACCAGATTGGCCTGTAGACATGTGCTACCTATGTAGGTTAGGACAAGAAGGCTATGCGAAGCCAACAGCCGAACTAGAGGTTCAGGAGAGGTCATGACCTAATCTTGATCGACAACCCCACATAATATATTCCCATCAGCCCATTAATATCATTGGTCTGCAAACTCAGGCATACCAAAGACCAGCTCAAACCAGATAGGTTAGACAACCAATCTTCTATTTCCAGGACAACATCACATTAATTTGGAAAAGGACAATCTCATAATACTATAGGTTCATCACAAAAACAACAAGTTCATGAAGTTGTGGCAACACAATCACATGCTCAACATAATGTAAAGGTTCAGTTCACGGAAAGACTACAGAGATGCAGGGCAGAGGCAACTCGAGTTCTGGGTGAATGACAGTAGCCATGGCCCTGGAGCTGAATGACCAACCCAAGAGTCTTAACAGGCTACTTACACAACTTGAAATGGGACAGTGAAGAGGTTCCATCAAGCCCTTTCTTATGGTAGTGTGTTACGTACTCTTTAATGGTCGTCCCCCTGTACACCGGGGGATTTTCTTCTGATAGTAGTTCTTCAACTGGACCATACACTCTCATTGTAACCCCATCGCGAAGATGGGTCCTGAAAAAAGTCGCCACCGAAATTCTGGGACCAACTTTTTTCGCTAGCACTCTGTGGTTGACGCTTTTGAACTTGTCATTTGTGATGAGCTGAATAAGATAAGACATAGAGAAACTGATGAATCTGTCCACTACGTTGAATAACAGAATCCTGAAGATACATAACGCCTACTTCTAAATGTTGAAATCTGCCTGTGCGTATTGAAATTTCCAGAGTTGGCATACCGACTTCATTTCCAAATCTTTTTATTTTTCGTGACACATGCCTGCTTCTAAATTTTGTAATGATACTAGAATTTGTTGAATTTGGGAAATCCCGCACTTGTCCCACATCGGTTAGATATGTGTGAATATTGAGTTGCATATAAAGTAGTGTGCTCTAGGTATGAACATGTGTAACTTTTGAGCCAAATGGTTAGAATAAGAATGAGTAACAAATTAATTATTGTGGGTTACTACATGATGATATCAAAGCCTACACTTAACGGAAATGTGTCAAATGTAACCGTGAGGAAGGGAGTCATGCTTGAGAGCATCTTTAAGCGAGGTAGCAACACCAAAATTAAACTACATTTGATGAGCCACACAAACAAATGAACACCCTCCAAGAGAAAAAGCAAACTTGCTATACTATTTTGGTGTAACTCTCTCTCTTTTCAACTTTGAAGAGAGAGAAAGCACTATTTAAATTACCACCTCATCAAATTTAATGCTTATTACTGGTGAATTGTTGATTTCATGGGCAAAGTGGGTCCTTCAAAGTTTTAAAAAATTAAAATTGGAATAGTCCCATGGAGTGCATAACTCTCCAACTTGCTATATGGGTTACGAAAGCACCTATTTGATGTAAAATTTTGCTTATTCCCTTGAAGATGCTCTAAGAGTTAGCAGGTCAATTTGTGCGGATTGTTACAAATATCACGTTAAAGTAGAGAAAAAGATACCCAAATAGAGGACAAATAGATCATCACAATTTTGAGGACTTGCCTGCAGTAGATCAGCAATGTTTACTACTAAAGCACCAGGCAGAGGAGGCACATCAACCTATTGATTCTCATGGAGGATTTGGAGGCCACCCATTTGGTCTTGTAGGAGTACGGTAAAGAACCCGTCGTCCGCATGGCTGCTGGTACCCCAAGTCAAGTCTGATTCAGGGCATGCCGGGTAGTAATGGCCCAGAACGAAAAGCCCTTCGGCGCAATCCATGTCTTTTAGGTGATTTGGGTTAAGGCCCAAGGCTTCAGAGAGTAATTCAAAGAGCACCAGTCCTAATCTCATCACGTGCTTCGAATACTCTTCATTATATCTCTGCAGGTTTCAAACTTTCGATCATATGTATAAACACATTTGGTGCTTCAAAGAGATGAACACTCGATCGGGCAACGTGGTTGTTTTGTCTTATTTGCAACGAAAATAAAGTTAATATTTATGTTTACACCCGTTTTTGACACCTAATCTTGAGCAAGCATTAATGGGCCATTTAATTATTATTTGATTAAATTGGGTTGTGATATGAAGAGTGATTGGGGCTAAGTGTGCTGGGCCAAAACAATGTTGGCAGGCTCAGTTAATTTTAGTCCAAACCAGTCATGGGTTCAAAGTTATTAATTATGGGCTATGTTTATTTGAAGCTCAAAAGGGCCCGTAATTAATAAAATGAAGGGATCAGGCCTTTTATTATTTGAATGGCCCATTATGGTTTCAATTGAATCACCTGATGAAGTCTCGTTAAAGGAAAAATGACAATTTATGACGTGTTTTGATAATTAATCTCCGCCAAGAACATGTTTTTTGTTTAATGACTGATAAGGATTATTAAGTGTTGAGATTACTATTATGCCCCTGTTTAGTTCGTTTACATTAGAAAGCCAAGTCAGAAATTAGAAAGCGAAGTCGGCCCTTCTTATTTTTCGCGTGATCGAAGGATACATTCTTCGCCTTAGCTCCCGATGTGGAGGATTTTGATTGAGTTTTCCTGGTCATGATTTGTGATCATGAGAGTCGCTAGTGATTTCGCTGGTCGTCATTGTGCTCTGGTTGAGATTCGTTGGTTCTGATTGTTTAGTACTGCAAGGAAGGAATGAGTGTGTTGTGCTATCGGTGAGTCGTTACCAATACACACTTTATGAGTATGTCTGTGTGTGAGAGAGAGAGAGAGAGAGAGAGAGTGAGAGTGAGATCAAAAGCAGGAACTATAATCTTTTAGAGAGAAATTTTCGAGGTCCGATATTCTTTGTCCTGAAAATTATGTGTCTCTTTGCTGAGAGATTTTTCGGCTATTAGATTGTGATTTTTTTTTTTTTTTTTTATGTTTAAAATCGAACGGCCAAAAAATCGCTGAGTTTTCTATACAGAAGATTCTGCCTCGAAGTTTTCACTACCTAAAGTGGTTCCGAATTGTAATGAGGAAAGCAACGGAGAGACTTCTGGATCTTGGTGGTAGGTAAACTTGAGGTGAGGACTGACATTAAGACAATTTATTATACAGTTGGGGAGTTATGCTAAGTTAATTTGGAGATCGAACTTTCTTCCTCACCATAAATACCGTTGTTAGGACCAAGGTGTCCTACAAGTTAGCAGGTGATAATTTGAATAATGACAAAAACACACCTGAACTCTCGGCCAATTTCTAAAAAAAATATCTAGATTTCACCTAATGTCAAAAAAACACTGAATGGTGCTTTTTGATTGAATGAAGAAATGGATGTAACAATGTAGTGAATCGTATGGACTTGAATCAATGTAACGGTAGTGTTTGGAATCAGGGAATAGTGTTTTGAATGTGTGACTGACTTGATTCACTTTTCCATTCCTATTGATTGAATCAACTGAACTATATATATGGACAAAAACCAACTGAATGCCTCCATCTATATACGGATACGGATCCTAATGTCCCTAATACTGGCAGGTCGGTTCGGTTCAATTACAGATATGGTTTAAACCAAACCACCCGTTGCCCAAAAAAAAACAAAACTTAAACATACAAAGTAAAAACCCTAGGTCCCTAACTTCTCATTTCATTCTCTATTCTATCTCTGCCTCTCCCCATGACTCCCTCCCTCAGTCTCTCCATTCTCTGCCTCTCTCCCTCCCTCTCTCCGACAACCTCTTAAACCTTCGGCAATTATGGAACCATACCTCCGGCTGAATCACTGCTAAGGTATTTGACTGTATATACATGCATATAATTGTAGAAAATTAATTTGTTTCTCAAATTTTACTCCTTCCATCCCAGACCTACAGACATAACCCATTTATACACGAGTGAGGTGCTTTTTGTTGTTAATCTGGAAATTGTTAGTGTAATTATTTGGTGAAATTTGGTTATTTGCCAAAAGACTTGTAAACTTGCTTATTACAATGTGGGGTATTTTTTGAGCATTGTTGTTAAATTTGATAGCTTATCCACATTCATTTGCTTATTACAATGGGGATGCTCTAACACGGTTCAGTGGCCGTGGCTCGGCTGCCAAGGCTTGGGAAAACCCTACGTGCCAACTCACCCACGTGCACATAACTACCTTATCTAGAGTGACAGATATGACGTCATCGGAAGTGGTTATAGAGTGATATAATCATGGACACACATGGGTGACAACAGGGGCGGAGGGAGCAAGGGACAAGGGGGGGGGCGGCCGACCCCGCTGCCTCCCAAATTTTGTTAGAGATTGGTATAATTTTTACCCAATTTTTACTCATTTGACCCCCCTTTAAAATTCATTTTCGCCCCAACCCATATATAAGGGTTTTGTACTTAGGAAAAAGAGGAGTCAAAATAGAATTTCTACCCACAAAAATTCTCAAAACGTCGTTCTTGCACTCTAAATCATACATAGTTCAATTTTCGACCCCACTGGACGAAAATCCTGGCTCCGCCCTTGGGTGACAATGCATTTGCATGTGCACGATTGTTAACCGCCTTATCTGCTACGTTAGGAGTGATGTTAGCTGAACCGTGCTTGGCACATGTATGAACTTGGAGAGCAAGTCTCAACCCTCTATATAATAGAAAGGATGCAAACCTACACAAACCTTCTCCACCCAAAAGCTCTAGTCCTTTCATCCTTCTCCAACACATTCTGATTTGACCATCAGAGAGTCATTCTGGTGTACGTCCGACTGAATTGGCCTTTAGTTGTGTGCTACCTGTGCAGGTTAGGACAAGAAGCTTAGGACAGGTTAGGACAAGAAGGCTAGGCGAACCCAACAGCCGAACTAGAGGTTCTGGACAGGTGACCTAATCTTGATCGACAACCCCACATAATATATTCCCATCAGACCATTATCATTGGTCTGCAAACTCACGCATACCAAAGACCAGCTCAAACCAGATAGGTTTGACAACCAATCTTCTTTTTCTAGGACAACATCACATTAATTTGGAGAAGGACAATCTCATTATACTATATGTTCATCACAAAAATAACAAGTTCATGAAGTTGTGGCATCACAATCACATGCTCATCAAAATGTAAAGGTTCAGTACACGGAAAGACTACAGAAATGCAGGCAGAGGCAACTCGATTTGTGAGAGAATGACATTACCCATGGCCCTGGCGCTGAATGACCAAACCAAGAGTCTAACAGGCTACTTACACAACTTGAAATGAGACAGTGAAGAGGTTCCATCAAGCCCTTTCTTATGGTAGTGTGATACGTACTCTTTAATGGT
>BPLS01027765.1:0-11660 GCA_019656275.1 Rhododendron kiyosumense
AACTGCTACTCCGGAGGGAAGATTCAAATTCAAATTGGGGAACTTCTATTTATAATCAAGATCAAAGCAGTTTGAAGGACACACAAACAACGCCAATCAGGCATTTATCTTTTCTTTTCTAGGAGTAGAGCTAACTTGTAATTGTTCATTCAATCTTCTCGATTGATTGTTCTTCTACTTTGAGGGTTAATAAAGTCCATTTTGTTAATCTTCTTCCATACTTCATCAACTTCATTGTTTGTTTCCAAAGAAATCCTGAAATACGGTAAGGAACCAAACTCCACTTTTCACATCCACATTCCAGCAACTCGCAAACAGGAATTCCCATCGATTCTCCGTCGATTGGAAAGAAAATAGAAATTTTGGTAACAATTTTGGCGCAAGAAGGAGGGCTCATTACTAATTTGGAAGTGAGCAATGGCACCAAAGACTAGGAACCAACTGCCAACAGATGGCAGCAACGACAACAATTCTGCCAATACTAATGGTGGAAATGATGCAAATGGAATCAATGTTATAAATTCAGATCAGAGAATTCCAGAGAGTGGCCAACCAAGTGGCCCAGAGATTGAATCACTTGATGTAGTTCAACAAGTTTCAAGGATTTTAAATAATCCAGAAAGTGAAATAGCCAAGACGTTAATGGCTACGTTTAAAGCAGCGATGTCAAGAGATCAGCCAATGGTAGAAGTCCCAGTTAATGTAAGCATTAACCCTGGGCAAACTAGTGTATATGTCAATCGTAATGCTGAAGTGCCTCCTGTACAGGTATTTGATAATCCCACTTTTGAGAATATTTTTTCTAGAATAAATAGGATTCCAAGTAATGTCAGTATGGCTCAAAATCAAAGTTTTTATCAGAGTATACCAACTGCTTATCAAAGTATACCGACTACTGTCCCTATAGGAACAGAGATTGGGAATAATGGAAATAATGCCCATGGAGGGCAAGGCGTTAATACAAATATTTTTAGGAATGATAATAGAAATATTCCGAATATGGCTAATGGTGATCCAAATCTGTATGGGTATGATCCACCAAATATGAGAAGACAAGATCATCCTTATGGGCATGATGTTAAACCTGAAATTCCTGTTCCTCCAAACCAAAATGGCAGGATTCAGGAGCCTTATTTAAGGGCTCAACTCATGAATATTATGCAAGACATGTATGGTCCTGGATTACGAAGGATTGAAAAACCTATGTTTAGGAAGCCATACCCAATTTGGGTTGATAATGTGCCTTTCCCTAGGCACTATAGAATTCCAGATTTAGTTCTTTTCAATGGAGAAGAAAATCAGTCAACTATAGAACATGTTGGAAGATTTTGCCTACAAATAGGCGAAGCAGATTTGGATGAAGCTTTAAAACTAAAATTATTTCTGCATTCTCTTACTAGAACTGCTTTTTCTTGGTTCATAAGTTTGCCTCCAAATTCTGTCCACTCTTGGAGAGAAATGGAAGAGCAATTCCATACTCAATTCTTTAGACATGCACCAGAAATATCAGTAGCGGATTTGGCTAAAATTAAACAGAAACCTTCAGAATCTATGGAACAATATATGAACAGATTTAAGAAGATCAGGAATCAATGTCATTTTTACATCCCTGAGTCTGAAATAGTGAAGATAGCCCAGGAAGGGCTTGATTATGATTTCAAGAAACACTTTACAGGAACTGAATTTAGAGATCTATTTGACTTTACTTCCAAAGCCATAGGATATGAGGCTATTTTAATGGAAGGAGAATACAGAAGAAATAAATCACTTGGTACATATTACCAAGATATAGAGGGTGATGTGGAAATCGATGTTGCCCAAGTAATTGGAAAGGCCCCAATTATATGTGATACTTTAACAAAGGTGGAAAAACTTGTGAATATGCCTTCATCCCATCCAAACAGAAGAAATCAAGCGAGTTTTAGGCAATATTCATTTGATTTATCCAAGGCTGATCAATTATTTGATGAACTAATTAACCAAAAGTTCTTAACATTGTCTTCAGGGCACATGATTCCTCCAGAGAAAGATAGAAAAGGAAAAGATTATTGCAAGTGGCATAATTCTTTTAGGCATAATACTAACAATTGTGTTACATTTCGAAATTGTGTGCAGGACCTAATTCAGAAGGGTTTGCTACAATATGCAAAAGGGAATAAGGAAGTAATGGGTAATGATGTTGATCCTTTCCCTCTGGTAGAAGTTAACATGGTAACCGCTAGATTAAAGAAAGGAAAGATGGCATCTCAGATCGATAGAAGGATTCGAGAGGAAGAAGAGATCATGGAAGAAGAAGGGGAAGTTCAAATAAAGCAGAAATTTGAAAATTATTTCTGTTTGAGATGTGATGAAGAAATCAAGTCAGGGGAAGAGATTATTGCAGAAAAAGAATATAGTGGCACCTATGCTAAAGGTTCCATTAGATTTAATACCATGGGAAGTAATGATTTACAGATTTATGTAGGGCCAAAGTTGATTTTTGAAGGAGGAGACCCAGGAATCTTTATACCTTCTGAGTCACTCAAGTGGTACGGAGAGGATGATGGCCCATTCCTGTTTAAGGGATATCCTGTGATTCCAGAATTATCAGGAAGGCCAGATACAAGCTTGATTTACCCTCCTGTATTTATGAATGAAAGAGGAAGAGGTTTCTTCCCAAGGGGTACAAGATCAAGGGGAAGAATGCCTTACTTTAGAGGTGGTTTTCAAGGAAGAATGGTGGTTCCACCAAATGTGGAGCATCACAGATGGGATACAGTGAGACATCCCAAATTCCCAAATATGAGGGAATTTGTTCCTGTTACCAACACTCAGAAAATGAGGTTACAAAGGAAAATTTCAGAAAGAGAAAAGAGAGACCAATCGATGGTGATGGATACAAGGCAGTGGCCAGAATTGAAGGCCAAAGTAATTCCAAAACAGACAGTCCCTATGGTCTGGACTAAAGAATCAACTGCAACATGCCCAACAGTGCCTAAACAAAAGGTAAAGGAAATAGAAAGGCATGGGGGGCAAACAATTAAACCAGCCATTACTCAAAGGCTTGGGGGGCAAGGTTCAAATTCATCTGAAACTCCAGCTCTATCGATTAAAGAGCAGAAGGCAGAATTCAAGAAAAGTTTGAAGAAGAAAATGGAAGAATTCCAACAGGTGTTGTTAGAAGATGATGAAGATGATGATTTGCTATCAGTAAATAGTTCTGACATGATGAAAGAAGGCTTCAAAGATGACAAGAATGAAGTGGACTCTCAAAAGTCTACTACCTTTGGCCAAGCACTGGATACTATTCAATTCGGGTCAGTTTCCCCTACAAGAATCAACTGTAATATGATTTTAGTTTTGCTAAAAACTTTTCAAGCAAAACCTAATCAACCTTCAAGCTTAGAAGGGGATGTTGAGGATAAAACAGACGCCATAGTAAGAATAAATGAGCAAGAGGAAGATTTCAAACAGAAATCTATTCAGATAGAGAAGGACACAAAAGGAAAAGAGGTGGTTGTTCTAAGAACTCCTAATAATGCTTTAGTCAGGTATTTAAAACCACTATATATCGTGATTCATATCAATGGACAACCTGTCAATAAGGTTTTGATTGATAATGGGGCAATAGTAAATATTTTGCCCTCTAAAATGATGAAGATCTTGAACAAGAATGAGTCAGACTTGATTCCAACCGAAGTAACAGTTGGAAATTTTGCAGGAGGATGCTCACCTGCTAAAGGTGTGATATCTTTGCAAATACAAATTGGAAGCAGAAAAATGAATACTACTTTCTTTGTTATTGATTCTTCTTCCAATTACAATGCTTTGTTAGGTAAAGATTGGATTCACATAAATGGTTGTGTCACTTCTTCTCTACATCAGGCATTAATTTTTCTGAAACAAGGTGATGACAAAGAAATTGGTGGAATGGAAATTTTCTGGGCAGACAAGCATCCATTCAAAGCAGATACTAATAATGTGGAGACAGGTCTATATGATGAAGACTTATGGCCAATCAACATTGAAGGTTCAGAAGTGAAGTCAGTAGGGGTAAGCCTTACTGAAAGCCAGTTCCTTAAATACATTACTGATGGTTTTAAGGAAATAAGCAGGGATTTTGTTAGACCTAACATAATATTGAGGTCTAGTGGTTTTGAGTCAAAAGATGTTTATGACTAGTGACAAATCAAGCCATGTAAATGAAGAGTTAGCTACTTTAAAAGCTACTTTTAAGAGGTTGTTTTCTTTTATTGTTTCTAGGAAATTAGAGGCTGATGAGCCTATATCTTGTAATTGGGCAGACTGTGTAGTAGATGATAGCTCTTTGACTCTTAAGGAATTAGCTATGGAAGATCTAAGAGCTGCTCCTGCTAAACTTGATGATTACAAAGCAGAAGTGAAAGACCCTTTAGAGGATTTCAATGTAGGGACAGAAAATGATCCTAAAATTCTTCATGTATGTGCTACTTTACCTGATGAAATGAAGGATCTTTTGAAGTACTTGTTGTTTGAATTTAAAGATTGCTTTGCTTGGGATTATCCTGATATGTCTGGTTTGAATAGATCATTGGTTGAACATAAGATTCCTATTAAAGAGGATTTTGTTCCATATCAACAAATTCCACGACAGATGACCCCTGAAGTTCAAAGGGAAGTAAAGAAAGAAATGGAACGTTTGTTTAAGGCCAAATTTATTAGGCCTGTTAAATATGTGGAATGGATTTCAAATATTGTTCCAGTAATTAAGAAAAATGGTAAGGTACGGATATGTATTGATTTTAGGAATTTAAACACAGCATCACCAAAAGATGAGTATCATATGCCTGTGGTAGATCATCTAGTGGATGCAACTGCAGGTCATCAGTTTCTATCTTTTATGGATGGTTATTCTGGGTACAACCAAATATTTATTGCTGAAGAAGACACACATAAGACTGCATTTAGATGTCCAGGGTATATTGGATTATTTGAGTGGATTGTTATGGCATTCGGATTAAAGAATGCAGGAGCAACCTATCAGAGGACAATGAATGTAATCTTTCATGACCTAATTGGAAGGTTTATGGAAGTTTATATTGATGATATAGTAGTGAAGTGATAAGTGCCAAAATATACATATTTTGGCCCTCCAATATACATTTATTAGTCTTTTATATTTGTTAACTGATTTTTATTATGTGTTTTTATGTGTATAGGTTGCTTGAGCCTGTTGTCCGAGACTTTGGATAAAAAGAAGAGTTTAAAGAAATTTTGGATTGAAGTGCGAAATACAGTGGAATTTTGGATGGCCAATTTAATATTAGACGAATCTCCAAGGACCACTATGTGATTAATACCATAAATCCCTATAAAAGCAATACCAATGTTTTTAACCTGGGGGTCGGCAGCTTTTCTGGAGAATAATTACGGACGAAACGGAGAACGGGGTTCTCGACTGCTGCTGTCAATATTATCTAGCGTTTTCTTTTCCTTTCAAGTTCTTAAAGCTTTTGTTCAATTACTCGCATTCCGGTAACTCGTTTTAATTTATGTTCTTTATTAAAGTTGCTTGTTGATTCTTGTTTAACTTAGATTTCTTGTTTATTTTTCATCTCACGTAGTAAAAGTATGTTTCAATTCAGGGCTTCTTTTGTTTCATGCATAATGATTAGTGAGTAATCGTTTAGGTAGGGTCGCAGGGTGATTAGCACACCGTGACCAGTTCGGGCACTGTTCTTAATTTCAAATAATGGAAAAACAATTTTAGATTGGAAAAATACTTCCCGCGGACGAACCCGGGCATCGTCGGAGCCCATGTGAACGGGGGAATGGGGGTCCAAAACTCATTCTTCGCTGCGCATGGGTATACGGCGACCATAGGGTCTCGCATCTTGCGGGGTAACTTTTTCAATCTAAAATTAAACGTTTTTAAGAACTCCAAACAGAGCAGGTTAATCCGAACTGGTTATGAGAGCTATGAACCCTACGACCATACCTCTTTTAATTATTCGAAAAGTTCAATCAATTCTAGATTTTAGTTAATCTTCCATCAATCAACAAAGGGTGGCTACCTAAGAGCCCGCTTTAATTATAACAACCCGAGTTTTTAATCAACACACATCATTGTCTCTGTGGATTCGACTCCGGACTTACCGGATATTATGCTACATCGGTCTCCGCCCTACGCTTGGGGCAACCCATTATTTTAGGACTAGGAAATCGGTCAAGCATTTTTGGCGCCGTTGCCGGGGACAGTAAGTGTGTTAAGAATTCGGGTAGTTATTTTTTATTTGTTTTCTTTTTAGTTCTTTATTTTTTTTTTAATTGTCGAAAAGCAAAAAAAAAAAAACAATGGCCCATTTTGCAAGGTGGTATGAAGGTTATACAAGACAATTTGATTGTTCAGTATCACTTCCAATATTTTATGGTATGGCATCAGAAAATCCTTTTTCGCATATTCATGACCTTGAGAATGCTTTTGCTAGGGATGAATTAGCTCTTTTACATGTATTCCCAGCATCTTTGCGTGATAGTGCTCTAAATTGGTTTAATTTTTCGAGTCCAGGATTGACATGGAGTGAGATTGTAATACAATTTTTCAAAACTTTCAATCCGTCATATGACACTCATATGCTTTTAGAAGAATTATCACATTTCTCTCAACAAGATGATGAGTCTTTGTCGCAGTGTTGGGAGCGATTTAAAAATACCGTATTCTCTTGGCCGAGTTATAATTGTGAGCTTGGTAGTCTTCTGGTTATCTTTTGCCGTAGTTTAAATTCTAAGCCATGTCAGGTGGATTTTAGTTCTACTGATGAATTTCTGGATAAAAATCTTGAAGAGGCTTGGGATTACCTAGATGACTTAACCCAAAAGCTCCAATTTTGTGAGTTGACTGAAAGTTCTGAGGATACCAATTCTGATGGGCAGGAAAAAGAGGAAATAGAGCATCCTTATTTTGATCAATTAGCTGATTCTCTTTCTTGCAATCAAGTTGAAAATTTTCAAGTGATTAATTCTTGTGGATTGGAAGATGAAATAACAGAGTCACTTGTAACTCACGAAATAGTTCGTTCACTTGAAGTGCAACAGTCTTCTCGAGAGCACTTTAGTACAGTTGAAATGGATTTTCATGACGCGACTCTTGAGGAGTCGTTACCAATAATTATGCAAAGTCCACTTGTTCTTGATGATCAAATATCTCTTGCCTTAGATACTGATGTCATCGCTCCTATTGATCATCCACCATTGCAAGAGATTGTCACGTTAGATCAAATTGATTTTCTTGGTGTTGATAATTTTAATATGGTTTACCATCCATTTTTTCTTACACTCATCAACAACTGGAAAGTTAATTTGGTTGGGAGTATGCAATTGGTAGAATTTAAATTTCAAACGCGGCTAAGGCAATTAAGATATTCTAAGTATTTGGTTTTGTGGCATGGTCGTGTACAATTTTTAACGGAGTGTTTGAAGTGGGTTGAGATGTTGATTTTGATTGCTCTTCATAGTATGATAAATGGTTGGATTTCAAATAATGGGAGTGAATGTCATTAATTTTTTGTATATATTTTTTTTTTCTTTTCTCTTTCTTAGATTAGCTGCTTTTATTTTATTTTATTGTATCTTTTTTTTTTTTTTTTTTGTAAGGACTAACATTGCAGGATGCTTCATTCAAGTTGGGGGGTCTTCTTCCCACTATGTTATTTCTTGCGTAGTTCTCCTTTCAGAGGTGATATCTTCCCTTCTTTTTCTTTTATGTCCTATATTTTTATTCTTTTGTATTCAATGAGGACATCGAATAGTTCAAGTTGGGGGGAGGGATCACTTTGTTCTTTATTTTGTTAATAAATTTTTCTTTTAAATTTGAAAATTAAAAAAATACGTGTTGGATCCTTTCTATTTGAGACTAGGAGTTTGCAATGTGTACTTGTTGGTTGCTTATGCTGAGAATATGTGGGCATTCCTTGAATATTTATATTGCATGGTAGTTCTTTTTGCTAATTTGGCGATAGGAATTTATCTTGGCATACACTCTTAGCATCTTTGCACTGCATGTTTCTTGGACCTTGACTGCTGGTGAGTTGTGATTTGAGTGCTTTCAATGGCTAGATTAGTGGAGACTTATGCCCATATGAGCTTTAGTGCCTTACCTTTCTTTGGAGTGGTGTCACATAAATTCTTCGTTTGTCGTAAAAAAAAAAAAAGAGGCTTAATCGTTGTTGATCTCATTATCTTTTGTCGTCAAGTGTTGAGACTTAATACATGCCTGCTATTTTATTCTTTGGGATTGGATCGTTACTTGGTTGTATTGCCCCTAGGAGAGGATAATAGGCCATCTTTACTAATTGAGCCGGTTCGCTTCTTTTTCTCAAATATTTATCCTTGCGAGCCACATTGAGCCTCTTGCATGAGCCTTTTTCTTGTTAAACTTCACCAACTATATTGTGTCTTGAGAATGACAAGTTAATCATGTGAATGTTAATTTTTGAAGAGAAGAGGGTAAGTGTATTTGAGAATGTTATACTCGAGTTGCGGTGTTCTTCCCTATGTCAGAAAAAAAAGAGGTTGAAACTTGAATGAAAAAAAAAAAAAAGGAAAAAAAAGAGGAAGACACCAATATACTTGTTGCAAGAAAGAAACAAGTTGTTTCATCGTGGAATTGTGTGAAGGTGAAGAGTTTGAGGGATATGACGGAGTTGAAAATAGTTGAAAGAAGGCGTACATTATTATTTGCCTTATGTGTTTTGGTCTATTCTCGAACACTTGATTATGTCTTACCCTAACCTTGAAACACTTTTCTTTACCCAATGATATAACCGAACAAAAGTCCTATTTGATCTTAGGGGCAATGGGTTGTGGATCGATGGATAGATAGTCTTTAATGCTTGACATTCCTTTCATGAGATCATGTGTCTACCTTAAAAAGCTTTCTCTTCGTGTCTAAAGTGTGCGAGTTACTTTGATTTCTTATTGCATAATTTTCGCTCGCACACATTGAGAGTTTATTAAATGCACCATGTTTTGAGCGTTTTCTTTTGTTGAGTGCATGACACAGTGAGAATTGAAGTTGAGACTCGGTCCGAAGAAAGTACTTGGTTGTGGTTCACTTGCGATTAAGGTCCTTACTCACACACACTAAGCTTGGATGCCATGATTTATTTCTATGTTTTGATAGCCTTCAGAACTATTTTCGCATATGCTATATTATTGGCATTGGCACATCAATGAGTCGCATTGCAGGTTTTTGGGTTGCAAATAAAAGGATCTGCGGTGTTTTGTGGGTGATCACTGCTGAAAACCCTCACGAGACTTCACTCGTCCTACCAGGGCTGCCTGGGGGTTTAAAAGAACTATCAGTTTTAATTTATTTTCTTTAGTTGCATTTTGTTTTCTTTGCTCGAGGACTAGCAAAGTGTAAGTTGGGGGGTGTGATAAGTGCCAAAATATACATATTTTGGCCCTCCAATATACATTTATTAGTCTTTTATATTTGTTAACTGATTTTTATTATGTGTTTTTATGTGTATAGGTTGCTTGAGTCTGTTGTCCGAGACTTTGGATAAAAAGAAGATTTTAAAGAAATTTTGGATTGAAGTGCGAAATACAGTGGAATTTTGGATGGCCAATTTAATATTAGACGAATCTCCAAGGACCACTATGTGATTAATACCATAAATCCCTATAAAAGCAATACCAATGTTTTTAACCTGGGGGTCGGCAGCTTTTCTGGAGAATAATTACGGACGAAACGGAGAACGGGGTTCTCGACTGCTGCTGTCAATATTATCTAGCGTTTTCTTTTCCTTTCAAGTTCTTAAAGCTTTTGTTCAATTACTCGCATTCCGGTAACTCGTTTTAATTTATGTTCTTTATTAAAGTTGCTTGTTGATTCTTGTTTAACTTAGATTTCTTGTTTATTTTTCATCTCACGTAGTAAAAGTATGTTTCAATTCAGGGCTTCTTTTGTTTCATGCATAATGATTAGTGAGTAATCGTTTAGGTAGGGTCGCAGGGTGATTAGCACACCGTGACCAGTTCGGGCACTGTTCTTAATTTCAAATAACGGAAAAACAATTTTAGATTGGAAAAATACTTCCCGCGGACGAACCCGGGCATCGTCGGAGCCCATGTGAACGGGGGAATGGGGGTCCAAAACTCATTCTTCGCTGCACATGGGTATACGGCGACCATAGGGTCTCGCATCTTGCGGGGTAACTTTTTCAATCTAAAATTAAACGTTTTTAAGAACTCCAAACAGAGCAGGTTAATCCGAACTGGTTATGAGAGCTATGAACCCTACGACCATACCTCTTTTAATTATTCGAAAAGTTCAATCAATTCTAGATTTTAGTTAATCTTCCATCAATCAACAAAGGGTGGCTACCTAAGAGCCCGCTTTAATTATAACAACCCGAGTTTTTAATCAACACACATCATCGTCTCTGTGGATTCGACTCCGGACTTACCGGATATTATGCTACATCGGTCTCCGCCCTACGCTTGGGGCAACCCATTATTTTAGGACTAGGAAATCGGTCAAGCATGAAGTCTCATACATTTGAGGAACATTTAGATTATTTGAAACAAGTTTTAATGAGAATGAGACAATATCATCTAAAGATGAATGCAACGAAATGTGCTTTTGGGGTTACTGCTGGAAACTTTTTAGGATTTCTAGTTCATAAGAAAGGAATTGAGATTGACAAGGACAAGGCTAAAGCTATAATAGAAGCACAGCCTCCAACTAATAAACAAGAACTCCAGCAGTTCTTAGGGCAGGTGAATTTTCTTAGAAGATTTATTTCTAATTTATCTGGAAAAACTCTTGTTTTTTCCCCATTATTGAAATTAAAATATCAGAAAGATTTTAAATGGGAAGAGGAACATCAGAAAGCTTTTGAGTTTTTAAAACAATCATTGGTAAGGCCTCCTGTTTTGATGCCACCAATAAGAGGTAAACCTCTAAAATTATATATATCAGCAGGACACCAATCGATTGGTTGTCTTTTAGCTTAAGATAATGAGAATGGTCATGAACAAGCCATTTATTATCTTAGTAGGAAGTTAAATGAATGTGAAGTAAAATATAAGCCTATTGAGAAGCTATGCTTAACGTTGTATTTTTCTGCAGTCAAGTTGAGATATTATATGTTACCGTCAACAGTGCAGGTAATTGCACAAATAGATATTATTAAATATATCTTAACAAGGCCTATATTAAGGGGTAAATAAGGCAAATGGTTGTTAGCCCTAATAGAATATGACTTACAATATGTGCCTCAAAAGGCAATAAAAGGGCAAGTTTTGGCTGATTTTGTTGCAAGTCATCCTAATATGTTAATGGAGAATGATGAATTTGAAATACATATGGTAGAAATAAAGCCTTGGAAATTATCATTCGATGGTTCAAAAACTGATAAAGGAGTTGGGGCAGGCGTAGTCTTTACATCTCCAAAAGGGGAACTTTTGCAGTTTTCTTTTCAGTTAGATGAAAGTAGGATTCTAACCAATAATCAAGCTGAGTATGAAGCTTTGATCATAGGTTTAGAAATGGCAAAAGAATTGAACATTCGGTATTTAGATATTACGGGGGATTCACAATTAGTGATTCGACAGATCACAGGGGAGTATAAATGTAACCATCCTTTCCTAGAAATACAACTACAGAAAGTTAGATTTCTTATATCATATTTTGA
>BPLS01027777.1:0-14458 GCA_019656275.1 Rhododendron kiyosumense
TCCCGATTGCTAAACTACTAATGCTTAGTTCTCGGATTCCAAGTTGAAAAGCTTGAGACATGTATTACTATGGGTGTGCCTTTTCTTTTCCTTTTTTCCTTTTTTTTTTTTTTTTTTGGTTGTGTGTTGTTTGCCACTCTCAGTCAATAAGAAAGAAACTATAATACTGTCTTTCATCCAGAATTGTATTTGGGGAAGTATGAAATAAAGGTATTTTAAGCTTTTGTTGAATCATCCTGAAACATGCAAGAACATTTCTTTATGGGGCTGAGCTGATTGATGTTTGAGATCATACTCTATTTTTTATTTTGGAACGGTAAAGAGAATTTTATAAATTTTTGAATAAGTAACAAAGACTAAAAGGGAACAAGGATAACAATGACATTACAACCCGCATCAAACATCCTAACTAAGCTGGCACATAAGAATTGAGCCAATCATCTGCCAATCCAAGACCCAAAAAGAGAAAAGGATATTACGAGAAGCCAACTCGCACAAAGAAGAAGAAAAGATACAAGACAGTATAACAAAAACAGGGGAGACAGGTATCCCACACCCAAATCTTGATTACGTCAAATACTGCTTTGAAAAGATGAAAATTAGTAGAAGAGGTTCAATGAGATCTATAGATATTACAACCCCATCTGCATGTGTGCATCAAGGAATAAAAAATGTCATTGGCAAATTAAATAATAAAGCACTTACGTGCATAGTTTTTTCAATTTCGTTGCATTAAATTAAAGAACTCCTAGAGAAAACTTCAACAGGAACGGAAGAAGTTCAATAAGGAAGGAAATGTAGGAGAGAGCTTCGCAAATTATAAGTGTGCGTTTCTAGTGCTGTTACTCGCAAAACTCAACCTACTTGCAAATTGAAGATACATAATCTTCATAGATTGCCAAAATCATACTCCAGTATTTACTTTCATTGATTGACACCTCTGCCAATACACATAATCTTCCCAGATTGCCAAAATCATAATTACTTTCACTATACTGCATACATCCAACGATTTTGCATCTTTTTATGACTATATAAGGTGTCCAAAGAGAAGCAACAATTTGCAATAATCCTACATTATCGATCATATCTACTCTTTGAGCAGAACAATGAGTTCTTCTCTTTCTCAGTCACTCATCCTAACATTTCTCTTTGTTTCGACTACCTTGTGTGTCGACGAACAACAGCTTGTTACCATTGCCAAGAATCTGGTGGATTTAATTAATCGGCGATATCCCTGATAGTCCTGAACCATTATGAGTTAGGTGCCAATGCAATGGTACCGGTGGCGGAACGCGTACACTCTTTAAAGGCCAAGAAATCTGGTGGAGATTTGGGGCCGATGTCTCCGCATCAAGTGCTCAATGTCACTTCAATTGGCAATCCAAAGACAAATCTTTTAATGTATACGATGGGAGTGTGCGCAAATATTGTGGACTTTCGAATGATACGTACACTTGCTATTGGTGCGCGACACCTGACGGTTTCTCTATCAGTGGTGATTAGTCACAGTGGAAGAAAGAATATAGCTGGTCCGACTCTTAGTTTGTTCCATCGTTATAGCTTTTAGCTCATGCATCAAACTATCAATGCTCATAAGAAGCGTACTTTCGCTTATGATCCTTTTATATCTGTTGTGACACATTTGTTTACACATCCTTATCGATTGTTTTGATAACTCAGGTGTCCGGACTAGCTTAAGTCTAAAGCGCACTTGGACTAATTTTGGGACCAATTCCATCATTCCCTTGCGAAAGTCCCAATTAAAGCCAAAGTTTTTGCTTTGTATGGATTGGCACCAAAAAAGTTGAAAAAATTGAGAGATTTCGAACTCAAGACATTTTAAGGGAGCAAACCCTTAAACCCCGGCCTTAACCATTTGGCCAACCCCTTGACTAGGGTGCAACGTTATCGATTTTACAGGGCAAAAATAAAAATTTAATAACACCTCAACAGCTCGTAAAGGCTAAATATAATGTGTACTCAAGCAATTCAAGGGTATAGAACAACATTTCATTTAATTTAGGTTCTAATCCTAAAAGGATATTGAAAATAGAACTTGAAGTGAAATCAAATCAAGGTTAATTTCACAAATCAAAATCTATTAATTTCGTGGTTCAATTCCACCATCTTGTAGTACTTTGGATACCCTCTTTATCGATATAAAAGAGATTTCGATCCGATTTAAAATTATTGTCATTCAAGGAGTTTCACAATATAATTTATTTTTCGATCTATTGAGGGTAAAATCGTCATATCTTTTGATGTGTAAATAATTTTTGGGGCCGAACTAATTTGGTTAGAAATTAGGCTTGACAAGCTTTTTAGTTGTTCAAACCACTTGAAAATCGGAGTTCGAGAGTGTCCGTGACAAGACCACAAAATTTGATTGGATTTCATATTTGAAGGATGCGCCTAGGAAAATGTGAGAAGCAGAGGAGGTATTTATAGCTAGAGTGAGTCTAATGGTCACTTTGTGGGGGCTTCACTAACCCAAAAAAAAAAAAACTATCAATTTGATATTATTCAAATAACAGCCTAATGGGAATATAAACTATTCATATTTGAAGTCAGGTCAGAGTAGCTGCTACACAAGAAAGAGCATAAAGAGAATTCACAAGGTATTTGCTGTGAATAATTGACGAAGACTTTGATGTGGCCTTCCAGCCCAACGGTCAAGAGCGGGAGGCACATCTATGAGGTGGGTAAACTGTCAAGCTTAATGAAGTAATCTTCTCCTCAATTTCTTTCGTTCTTTTAGTACTTTGTAGGTATCTTTGTAATTTGTCCTTCAAATATACACCATAAGGTGTGATGGTATAGCAATGAACATTGGGATGATATGTACTAGGAAAGATGGTCCGAAGAATCTCGATAGTAGTTCCACGAACAATCCTTTGCGGGATTGGATTTTGCGATAGCAGAATTCACGGTAGCGTAACATGTTGGATCTGAATCGGAACAAATGATTTTCTGGGGTTGTCTTCTAGATGAACTGATGTTTCTTCCATATGAAAACAAAGACTTCCTCTCCACAGTTATTTAAATTCGTTTGTTTTTTTTAGTACTTATGGTTTGTAGACTTAGACTGTGATAACGGATGGGCCCTGCTTAGACAAGTAGTTATGACGAAGACGTAGGCATAAAAAACAAATACAAATGAACTCCTTTGGAACATCAATTTTGACCCGCAATCCAGGTGTATTGGGCCCTTGGCTAACTAACTGGAATAGGAATATGAAAGCTAAGCCCATCATTGGCATGATTTTTGCAGTTTAATTAACATTGACTTCAAATCTCCTACGTTATGTATTCATAACATTGGCAAGAACTGTGTAGAATGATTCGGGCTCTATCCATACAGAACTTTTCCGTCTTTAAATGGGCCACCCGGTAGTAACCGGTGAGATTGGGGTCGTAAAAATTAGTCGAGTTGTGTGTAAATTGGCCCGAACACCTTAACTTAGAAAAAAACACATAATTAACATGTTATGAATCACAGTTGATGTTGTGAAATTACGTGCAAATGTTATCAATTTTTTTCTGCAAAGTTATGAATTCAATATTGATGTCAAAATACTAGATGGGGTTTTTTTTCGAACTTAAAAAGATATATGTCATACGACTCATACACATCCAAGCATAGAGTTCGTACTAATGTACTATAGTATTTCGGTGACTATCTGCGTTAACCATAGAAAACGAATCACCGCGTTAACCATAGAAAACGGTCGAACGGAATAGCTATTTTCGTTGTAATTAAGCAGTTACATTGCTTAAATTTGTTCTGTGTTGCCGCTAGAACCAGTGATGGGTTCAGCCCTAGCTCTAAAGTATAGAGTTCGTACTAAACTATTTCGGTGATTCTCTGCGTTAAACATAGAAAACGGTCCAACGGAATAGCTATTTTTTGTTGTAATTAGGTAGTTACATTGCTTAAGTTTGTTCTGTATTGCCGCTCGAACCCATGATGGGTACATGGATGCTGTCGAGTTTATTCCTATAGAGCGGTGCCAAGTGACCGATCTGCTCGGATTGAATAAGAGGTATTTTTTAGTTCGGAGAGCAAAAACTTAAAAAGTCACGTGGACTAATTGGTCAAACTTTGCGTGTTTGTCCCGGACACTCCCGAACTCCAATTTTTACAAGGTTTGGATGGTCAGAAAGCTTATGGAGTGTACTTTCTAACCCCAGTAGTTTGGATTTAAAATTATTTGAATATCAAAAAACATGACCAATTTACTCTCATTAAATCGAAAAATAAAATCATTTCGATAAAACGCTCGCATCTTCCTCACTTTAAATAGGATAAATACTTATGATATATGGATAAAGAGGATTCTAAACGTACTAAAAGATAGTGGAATTCTACAATGAAAATAACGGTGTGATTCCATGGTGGAGTAGGTTGTAGGCAAGTGAAATTAAATATTAAAAATTAAGCAATTTTTGCGGGCTTTGGTAAATGTGGAAAGGCCTATGAACTCTCAGGCTTTAATAAGAAATAAACGAGTACTTTAGAACTAGGAATGCAAGTACTGAATGGAACTTAGAATGAGGCAAATGAAGCAAAAATGTGTTTTAACATCAGTAACTCCGACAGTCTTTGAGTTAGTCTACTTTCGATCAACTTTCCATAAACCGAAGTCTAGTAATTTCATTGTTAAATTCCATCATCTTGTATTACTTGGAATACTCTCTTTATTGATATAAAATAGGTTTCGATCCGATTTAAAACTATTGTGATTCAAGGAGTTTTCCGAAATAATTTATTTTTCAACCTATTGAGGGTAAAATTATCATATCTTTTGATGTGTAAATAATTTTTGGGCCAAACTAATTTGGTTAGAAATAAGGCTTGACAAAATTTTCAACGGTTCAAACCACGTGAAAATCAGAATTCAGGAGTGTCCGTGACAAGACTGCAAAGTTTGACCAGTTTTGATATTCGAAGAATGAGCCTAGGGCGCAATGAAGTGCGCCTGGGGCGCATGGAATTGTGCCCGGGGAGCAATAAAGCTCCACAATTGGTCAAATTTCGCGGGCGTGTTCCGGATACTCTTGAACTCCAATTTTCGCAAGGTTTAAACCGTCAGAAAGCTTGTGAAGTCTACTTTCTAACCCATAAAATTTGGATCATAAATTATTTGAACATCAAAAGATATGACCAATTTACTCTCAGTGAGTTGAAAAATAGACCATTTCGATAAAACTCTCATCTTTCTCACTTTAAATGGGATAAAGACCTGATAATTTGGATAAAGAGGATTTTAAAAATACTAAAAGATAGTGGAATTCAACCATGAAAATAAATAAAGTTTAGTTTGTGAAAAGTAAATGGTACAGACCATTACAAAAATCATTGGAACACTACCACCCCACCACCAACATCGTCCCCGTAACACAACCCCTCCACCACTTATACCACCATCACTACACCACCACTACTTCTAAACTTACACTTCTAAACTTACACTCTTCTACCACCGTTGGCATCTCACCTCAACCCTACCCTCTTCGTTTTCATTTAACAACTACCACCAACACCACCACTTCAAACACCACGACTATCGCACCAACACATGCAACTCCACCACGACGACCACTACCAGCATCATTTTAGCACCACATACCCGCCACCCCCTCCACTTCACCACCTCTACAAACATTATTTTGCAAGCTATGTTCTCAGGTACTCCTGCAGGTAACCAAGCCTCACAACATTGTGAACTACGTTAGAATATTTGCAGTTGAGTTATTAGCTTAAGCTTGTTTTTGGGCACAGAGACCGTATTCGATTGCTATGATTTCTCTACAGCATTTCAGTCACGTGAATCCACATGCATGATTGACTTGACAGTGAAACAGAGATAGGGTTCTAATTTCAACAGATGACAATGAACAACTTTTTTGTTTCAATCTTTTGGAACTAGCATTTGAAAGAAGATAGAGGTTTTGATCTACGATTCGAAGTTTGAATAAGCATAAACCCGTGGTTGCTGCAGCGATCAATGTCCTTTTAGATTGCAATTTGATAGAGTTAGATGAAAAGACTACAGCATAGAGTCTCGTTTATAGTAGAATGGAAGGACACCACGAGGGAAACAACTGAAAACTAGACATTTAACAAAGTATACAAGAACCACACTCATCAAACTATTATCTCAAGTTCTCAATACAGACTTTGGGAACTAAGCATGAACTCTAGGCATCAGGATTTGCCAATAGGTAAGCCTCGAGAGCCTTGAAGATGCTTGAGGCTTTTTCTTTGCCAGACTTGATTTGTTCTTCTGTCACCTTGGCATCACCCTTGGTGTTGTAAATGCTCCTGTTCTTGCAGATGGATCCTCTGTCAGGAGCAGGTACGATTTTGATGTGGTAAAAGATTGATTCAAAAACATCCGCCAGAGCATCGCCCTCAATTGCATTGTAACTGTACGTGAAGTTTTCCTTGTCGATGGCATGGACTCTGTTTTTCACGCACTTGTGTATGCTGCCTGTATAATATTTAAAGAAGTCGCATGTTGGTTCATAGATACTTTAACTCATACTGCTAAAGGAAAATAACTTTCCAAATTAAAGGCTCCGTCAGAGTAAATTATGTATGAAAAAATCTAAATATATGATTTCTTGAAGCAACTTAAATATTGTATGTGCAATAATGTAGAACATGTAGTGATGATAGAAACTAGCCTTCACCAAAAGTGGTGAGCTTGATGGTTCCAACTCCTCCATCTCCTACAAGGATTTCCACGCTCTTGATGGCTTGCGGGAGAATCTTGGGGATGAGGGTGTCCGCATCAAGAACAAAGGCCTTGAACATCCTGGGAGCAGGGATTGGGGAAGGGATCTCCATATCGTAAGTGATGGCACCCATGGTATAATTTGTTAGATGTGAGGAACTGAACAGGCTAGTGAAGAAGAAGGGGAAATAAGAAGGATTAATAGTTTATCGGTCCCGCTAATAGGTGCCCCGGGGGCAATAGTTTAGGTGCAATAAATGTATTTAGATATATGGGTTGTGTTTATGGATACTCAAATCATAAAATTTCACCACTATTTTCTAAAGTAGTCATAAATGCTTATATTACTTTTTTCTAATGACAGTCTTACCCACCCTCATTAATTAGATGAGACCTAATAAAATATATTTCAATATCTGCTCGTTCACTTCTGGTACTTCAGAGGTTTTTTAATTTATTTTCCTCTATGAAAACATGAAAATTTCAATTCTAGTGGGCAATCACTATCTCTACTAGCACTCCATCCTTAGTGTACCTTGAAAGAGAAAAAAAGAAACAAAACAATTTTTCATTATACATGTAGAAAATCAAACAATTGGATATTACTACAACAAACAATTAAATTAACTCATGAGTCTCGACTTTCAAAGTCCAAAAGAGAGAGAAAAAAAATACAGTAGCACAACAACTATACAAAACATGATACCAAAAATGAAAATTGAAGACCTCTTCTTCACTAAGAAAACATTGTCTTGGAAAAGGTTGAAAGCCATTTTTCACTAAATTGTTTCTCATTTTGACACGGTCACCGGACTCAATATTATCTTCTTCTTGAGGAAACTCATTCAAGTCAAAATTATTTCTTCTTTTAATTTGGTTTAACTCATGCTCCAGATATTCATCATCCATTCTCCTGCTGTCCTACGTATTGAAAGACCATTATCTATTAAACATAATTATACAAAAAAAAAAAATCTTCATCTAGTGAAAATAGCACGGGAAAATTTTTTTCCATATAACTCTAAAAAATCTATGGAAATGTTGAAGAAAAAATTCATACCTCGGTTTGGTTGGTGAAGGTAGAATTGGTCTGCTTTGAGAGCAAGCACATGAAGTGCTTGGTTGAAGTCTAAGAGAAAATAAAAGTGGCGGGTTCCAATTTCCCTTTTTTCCACTTTGTGCTTTTTTTATTTTATTTTAAATATAGATGAAGATAGAAAGTCATGGTCATTTTTGTCATTCAAAATACTCTTGAACTTCTTTTGATGAAATGATTTGCATTTTCAATGTGATTAATTAATCAATCTTGGAATGGATATAACAAAGTGCAATTAATGTATCTAAACTTGTGCCCCAGGACACCCTTTAGAATTTGCCATAGTTTATTTGTGGGAGATATTGGTGTGGGAAAATGTGAGAAGTAGAGGAGGTATTTATAGCTAGAGTGAGTCTAATGGTCACCTTGTGGGGGCTGTACTAACCACCCCTCCCCCCACCCCCCCAAAAAAAAAATATCAATTTGATTTTATTCAAATAATATATAGCCTGATGGGAATATAAACTATTCATATTTGAAGTCAGGGCAGAGTAGCTGTTACACAAGAAAGAGCATAAAGAAAATTCACAAGGTATTTGGTGTGAATAATTTACAAGACTTTGATCTGGTCTTCCACCCCAACGGTCAAGAGCGGGAGGTTTTGGGTTCGACTTTCGAACTGATAGACTAACATTGACACCACTCATAGTAATGTAATTCACGAACCGACTAATGCTAACTGTGGCAAAAAAAAAAAAAAAAAATTGACCGGACCTGGGAATAAATTAACTAGGGTATATACTAGGATCTGTGAGTGTGCTGACTTTGTGCAGGTTAATTTACTCACACATTTGATTCTTTAAATGATAATGGAACAATTATGGAATAGTACAACTCCTACCATTTTGACCCCAAAAAAACTGTAAAGCCTGATGAAGTAATCTTATCCTCAATTTCTTTCTTTCTTTCTTTTACCACTTTTTAGGTATTTTTGTAATTTGTCCTTCAAATATAAACAATAAGGTATGATGGTATAGCCAATGTTTTAAAAGTCATTACGCGCTAGTCAGGCGGTCCGCTACCTTCGAGTTTCAAGGCCTAGTAATCGGCCCATATCAATTAGTGATCGGCGATTAATCGACGGATAGCAAATAGTTGGATTTAGTTGGATAGACCCCGCCAACGATTAACTGCCGATTAATTCCTTTTTTTTAGAACACTTACATCCATGAACATCGGGATGATACATACTAGGAATGATGGTCTGAAGAATCTCGATAGTAGCTCCATGAACAATCCTTTGCGGGATTGGATTTTTCGATAGCGGAATTCATGGTAGCCTAACATGTTTGATCCGAATCGGAATAAATAATTTTCTGGGGTTGTCTTCTAGATAAACTGATGGTTCATCCACATAAATAAATAATTTTTTTAGTTCTTATGGTTTGTAGACTTGACTGTGATAACGGATGGGCCCTGCTTAGACAGTACTCCTTTGGAACATCAATTTTGACCAGCAATCCAGGTGTATTGGGCCCTTGGCTGACTAACTGGAATAGGAATATGAAAAGCTAAGCCCATCATTGGCATGATTTATGTAGTTTGTTTAACATTGACCTCAAATCTCCAAGGTACGTTATGTACGTAATTCATAACATTTGCAAGAACTGTATAAAATGATTCCGGCTGTGTCCATACGGGACTTTGCCCGTCTTCAAATGGGGTCGCCCGGTAGTAAACGGCTAGATTGGTCTCCTAAAAATTAGTCGAGGTGCGTGTAGATTTGCCCAAAGACCTTAACTTAATTAACATATTGTGAATCACGGTTGATGTTGTGAATTTACATGCAATGTTATCAAATTTTCTGCAAAAACCTATGAATTCATACACATCCAAGCATAGAGTTCGTGCTATAGTATTTCGGTGATTCTCCGCGTTAAACATAGAAAATGTTCCAACGGAATAGCTATTTTTTGCTGTAATTAAGTAGTTACATTGCTTAAGTTTGTTCAGTATTGCCGCTAGAATCCTAGAACCCATGATGGGTATAGGGATGCTGTCGGGCATATCCCTGTAGAGTAGTGCTGAGCGGCCGATCCAGCCGTTCACCTCGGCAATCGACTGCTCGAATTGAATAAGAGGTATTTTTTTAGTTCAGAGAGCAAAAAATTAAAAAGTCACGTTGACTATTTGTTAGATTTCCGGAGTACCATGTGAAATGAGTTACAAGTAGTAAAAAATAACGTCACAAAAATTAACAAAGGAGGAAGAAGAAGAATAAGTAGTGAGAGGCCGTTCCGGTTTCTTAAAAAAAGAAAGTTTTAGAAAAGAAATGTAATTTCAAGCTCAAAAATCATGCGTTTACACAAATAATTTTTCTATCAATATTTCTTATTTGATAGATCTCATTGAAATCTTTTAAACGGTGTAAAAAAAATTAAAATATTATTTTTTATTTTCATTATATTTGAGTTTAAAATTACCTTATTTTTGAAAAAGAAGGTTTAAAAAGAAAACGGAACGGGGTCTGAGAGTAACAGAGGATAGATTGGTATGAGGAAATTGTGTGAGGGAAATGTGAGAACTAAAAGAGGTATTTATAGAATACTTGGGGTATAAAAGTCCTCTTGTTTGTTTGGGAAGTGGACTATTCTAATATATTCCGTTCTGGACAAGAAACTGAATGCAAATAGAATACGTACTTTTGAATCCAACTAGTACTCGTTGAAAGGTAGTCATTGAAATTTTATTTTCCTATTTTTAGCTGCTTAAAATGGTAGTGCACGTATGGTTCCCAGTCATCTCTGTCAGGGAGTTGTATCGTCCGGTCATAGCACACCACTATCGTAGGGGATCCCAGTACCGCGCCTAAGTCGGAACCGAAGCTAATATCCCACCACATGTGGCTATAAGGATTTGAACCTGGACATTGTCCAACCAAGTCTAAGTTTCCGACCACTTAACCAAACCAAAACTTGAAAGGTATTCATGTGAATACTCTGCAACACAAACATATATAGCTAATAAATAAATTTAACCTCAGCCCTCTACTTTGAACACTCGAAGAGTTTCAAGTATATTGTCCCAAAAGTTGGAAATGAGCACAAAAATTTTACTTATTCACCGTAAAGCTCGTAATGTACGTATACTTGTGCAGTTAACCCTGATAGATTCTCATCTTTAGAAAGTTTAGTGGTGTTGTCACCTTAATTCAATGGCTTTTAGGCTCAAAACATGGCATGTTTGGGAAATTTCAAATTGCCAAGTGGTCTCAAAAACATTTTAGGGGGCACTAATTTGAATTCTTTGGGAGGTAATTGATGTTGGAAATTTTCAGAATAGTGAATGGAAATTGGGGCACATCGAGGCAACCGAAGGATCCCCAATCCAGGTTCGTTGTACCTGGACGACTTCCTCTGCATTTCCAGCAGTTTTCAGCAAGTAATTGCCCCATGAAGAGAGGTTATGGCAGAATTCACTCCTCCAATTTATTTCCTGGCAGTTTCATACATTATCTCCTATTCATGGCTGAGTAATCAAGGCAGAATTCATGGTCTAGCTGTTACACCTGGTCATTTGTCGCTATATAATGTGCATCCCATTTTCTGAAGTGGGACACGAATTCACAAGTCAAAAATCCACTTTGATATAGTTCTTGTGTGAGAGAGAGAAACAGACACAATGTTCAGTTCGCCAAGGCGGCTTTCCGGTGGTGTTCCGATAGCCGTGGTCTAACCGTTCTATCCTGGGAGATAGACGCCGGTCAACCTCGAACACCCAACGGTGAGACGGTGAATCTGTTTTAAGGAGATTGATTCAGGGCTCGGTTCAGTGTTCTTATTTCCGTATTTTCGACATTCTGCAACATGATTTCTATTATTTGTCCTCGTATTGTAATGGAATTCATATTCTGGAATTTGCTGAATTTTATTACATTTTTTGCAAACAATTGAAAGATTCACTAACAGAACACAGGGATATAACTGTAGTTCTGAAAATCAGGGGTGTGAAAGAAGGTGGCGGGCAGTCGTCGGTGGCTAGAGGAGAGAGAGAGAGAGAGAAAGAGAGAGAGAGAGAGAGAGAGAGAGAGAGAGAGAGAGAGAGAGGCGGTGGGAGAAAGAAGGTGGAGCGAAAGTGCAACTTTTCTGTATCTATCTGCAGTATAAAAGATTTTCAAGGTCAAAGAAAATTATTATGTGCGCCTTTGATATGCTCCACCGGTTCCGCACGAAACTAATACTCCCTTCGTCCCAAAATGGTAGTTCGGTTCGCAAACGATGACTTAAAAATCAGTACAATTTATAGAAGAAAATTTAAAACTTTTTTCTGACAATATACTACATATGATTGAGTTTTTGAAATTAATGAAAGTGCTTGAAGTATTTCTAAAAAAACTTATTATTTTAAAGTTATCGTTTTACGAACCGGACTATTATTTTCGGACAGAGGGAGTACAAGTATATATTTTGTTGCCTACGAGAGGTTAATTGGGACATATTTGTCTTCAAATGTGAGGATATCAACTTTTCTCAAGGCTTATGTAGTAATTCGGAAAATTAAAATATTTAACATGTACGTCTAAAAATACATAGTACTTCAACCAGTATGACAATTTACCTTCTTTTCTTGTTCTTTTTTTTAAAGGAGGTAAATTTCCGCATTGGTTGAATTGTGGCAACCTTTTTGCTATACTCTTCCTTTAATTTTTTTTTATTCGTGTACTTTATTTAGTACTATCAGTGAATAAAGCTAATTAAAAAAGATTTGGCATAAGACTTATTGCAAAGAGTATGGCCATATACATCACAGAAAACCATAGTGAGTCTCATCAATCGATACACACAGAGAGACAATCTCTCCGATGGAAAATTACAATAAAAAGTCCTTTTTATCGGATGCAATCCACGAAAGCCACTCCTCAGCAAACAAACAAAAAGACCAAAAACCACACCTTTGAAAACAGAGACACACTCATAAGAACATACACAGATCAATATATATTCTTTGGAACTCTGGTTTTTTAGGCATCGGGATTTGCCAGGAGGTAAGCTTCGATAGCCTTGAACATGCGGGAGGCCCTCTCTTTGCCGGCCTTGATTTCCTCTTCGCTGACTTGGGCATCGCCCTTGGTGGTATAGATGCCCCTGTTCTTGCAGACGGATCCTCCCTCGGGGGCGGCCACGATCTTGATGTGGTAGGAGATCGATTCGATAAGCCCCGCGAAGCCATCGCCTTCGATCACGGTGTAACTGTAGGTGAAGTTCTCCTTGTCGACGGCATCCACTCTTAGCTTTGCGCTCTTATACGCTCTGCCTGTATATCCAGAGTAGCACACATATTCATTAGATTAATTACCTATACTACAATTAGTGCAAATAATATTATAATTACATAGTTATAGTAAAGAAAACTAGCCTTCGCCAAAGGTGATGAGCTTGACGGTTCCGGCTAA
This sequence comes from Rhododendron kiyosumense, assembly GCA_019656275.1. NCBI lineage: Eukaryota > Viridiplantae > Streptophyta > Magnoliopsida > Ericales > Ericaceae > Rhododendron > Rhododendron kiyosumense. The sequence continues at coordinate 13,232 of BPLS01027777.1, forward strand.
TCCATCGCCTTCGAGGATTTCCACGCTCTTGATGGCTTGTGGGATGATTTTGGGGATGAGGGTGTCGAAGTCAAGAACAAAGGCCTTGAACATCCTGGCCGGAGGGATTGAGGAAGGGACCTCCGTATCGTAAGTGATGACACCCATGGTGTTTTGGAAGTGTGAAAAAAATGAACAGGTGATGAAGAAGAGAAAGAAGAAGAAGAGAGAGAGAGAGAGAGAGGAGGAGGAGAGAATAGGAAGGAGGTTACTAATCGTCCCCCCTCCCCTTCACCCCCCTCCAATCTCTGACCCTTTTACCCTCCATCCACTCCCTCTCTCTCTCCCCAGCACACTCTCTCTCCCTTTTTTGATTTTTTTTAATAAAATTTTAAATATTAATAACTTTTTTTTCACGTATTTTTTTTAAAAAAATTAAATATTTTTGAAATCTACTCAACGAAACCTATCAAACAAGTTTAATATTGATGGAGAAATTATGTAAAACAAAAAAATTATATTTTTTTCGTGGTTTAAACTATCTAACGAAATTAAAAAATGTGTTTCAAATTTAAATCTGTTTGAACCGTTGGAAAGGGAAAAAAAATTTCTGATCACTTTATTTATGACCATTTAGGAAATAATCTTTTTGTTTATAACTTTTGATAGGAAAGTCCAATAACATTCGTTTTTATTGGAGAAGTTTTATTTTTTCTTATTTTTTCTGAATATGTAATAATTTCGAAACTTTTCAACATTGGTTTTTTTTTCCTTTTCCTAGTAGGGTTAGGGTTTGCATCGTATTTAGGGCCCGATTGGATGCCGTATAAATTTTGGGTGTATTATTTATGAAGGGGGGATAAGATAGCAAGGGGTATTAGTTAAGAAGGGATGGCCCACATTGATGTGACATTTATGGAGGGGGATAAAATAATGCTTGATTTGGATGAAGGATAAATTTGTGGTATAAGGAAGGGTGTATAATATAAAAAACTATTAAATGACTAATTTGCCCTTATGCAATATGAAATTAGATTATTCATTATATAATAACAAAATTCAATAAAATTAATTACTTTTCACAATTTAAGGAGCAATAATTTAGTTTACAAATAAAAATAATTAATTTAATATTTATAAATAATAAAAAATCAATTTCAATTGTATTTAATTCAATTTGTGGTTTGTTTAATATGATGAAAATGTACAAATTTTAAGTTGAAATGTACCGAATCATTTTTCCTCTTT